>JAODAL010010742.1:0-103495 GCA_025379985.1 Phyllomedusa bahiana | reverse complement strand
ATGTTTTATGACAACATTAAATCTCAGTTGCCTTTTTTCTTTACTTTCCTGTTTGCTTCCTTTGTACGTTAAGTGGTTGCTCAGATTTAAGGTAAGACTCTAAAGGTGAATTTGTATACACCTTGGTCAGTCAGTACGGTATGAATGTATTCTAAATGTCCCAACACATCTTACTGCTCTAGGCCTATGGGACCGTATTACATAAGTATGTCACGAGGTTTAGTCTGTAAGACAATTTAACAGTGATTAGTAAAATAAGAAGAGCGTGTGGCACTGCAGCCTGAACTTACTGGGTGTGAAATGCCCCTGGCAACCGCTGACTCTATTCACACCGATGTTGGAGCTTAGGTCAAAACGATGGGATCTTGACAGATCCCATTTTAAGTCGGTGGAGTCTGTCAAGTGTCAGAGGCATCCATCATGAATGATTTAGAGCTGGAAGCCACAGCGCTAGTCTAAACAGAACCCTTGTTTGCCAATTGAAGACTCAGCTGCGTGGCTTTTGTGGCACTAGTGCTAGGGGCCCAAACACCTAGCCCCATATTAATTTGCATCTTAGGACATGGAAGAGAGGAGCTCAATAAGAATACATCTATGTTAACAGTCTGGTTCTTCTCTGAAGTCAGCATCATTTTTCTTTCTTTATTGGTAGATTTGTCCTGTGTACTAGCAAAAAACCCTCCCTCAGTCTAATAGCTGATTCAGCAGTATGCAAAAAGGAAGCATTGCATGAGGTGTTGATATCATTCAGGATGCTAAGATGCTTGGAATTTTCATTTCCCGTAAAAGTGTTAACAATGGAAAGGGGTGTTTAGATTTTCAGTATATTGAGCTGCTTCTTTCCTTCCTCGAACACTTAGTATCTAGTGGTTAGTAACATGTTCCATTTTATCTGTTACACAGCAGAGTTTGACGTAATGTGGGAGACCTTTTTTATCTTCTGCTTTACCATTTTACCTGCTTTCTGTGTTAATAGATGTTTATGCAGTTCTTAAAGTCGCTCTTCGAGGTTTTTAGTTCATGTTTTTTGTTTACAGTAGGCCTTCATTGTATAATCATTTGGGTCCTAACCTCCATCAGCCACACTGGTTAGAGAAGCAAAGGGGCAATGGCGCTTCATTGTTTTTGTGCACAGCATCTTATGCTTGGGTGTGCTTTGGAACTACAAGCCATTAAACTTTTTTTTTTTTAAATGTATATAATGTAAGGGTATATACATCGTGTGTTTCGGGAGCTCGTACTGATCCCGAGGCGCGGGGCAGCCGGCAGTCCGCCAGCCCCATAGACATGCATTGCCGCAAGTAATTGACACGTCCCTCATCTCCCCACGCATAAAATGCTATCATATTGTACGAGCGGCGAGAGGAGACGTAATCCATTGTTCTCCATGAGAGCTATGGATTACCGTAATTATGGGCCGCATTTCACCGCGTAATAAGTGCAGTACGCTGCGAAAATACACGGCGAAATGTGCCCCAAAATAAGCCGTGTGAACATACCCTGAGTCCCAAAAATCCAAAATGTTAGTTATGATGATGCAAAATAAATGTATATCATCATTGCATCAGCTATGATGACCAGTGTGTTCCATAGAGAAAAATGGCTAAAAAAGGTTAAGATTAAATTCAGATATATGTGTGACAAACCATGGCACATACATAATGTACAATGCTGCATGCAAAAAAACCAACAACAAAACATTGTACTACTATGTTAAACAAACATTTTCTGGTCCCCTGGGTTAAAGTTGACTTGACCTTAAAAGAGGTTAAAGGGGTTGTCTCACTACATTGATTCATGTTACCTCAGTCCTGTTTTCTTGGTTTCACTTTGAATTCAGGGGCGTGTTTACTGGCTTCCACTAGGCTGCAGTAGAAGCCAGGTCTGTAGCTATAGCAACCAGTGCTGGCAGCCTATCAGGATAGAGCAAACAGGTCTGTAGCTATAGCGACCTGAGGAGCTGATGCAGCCCACACAAGAGGGGATATCTCAGAATAGGTAGGACACTGTTAATGGACACATATTGCAAAGTGACTTGTTTTTGCAAGATCTTTAACATAAATATCAATCCTTGTAGTGAGACAACCCCTTTAAACTTCTCTTTATTAGCAAATACACACCTCTTTGTTTTGAACTTGGAGGAGTACATTGTCTTAAATTATAAAGAAGTATTCTCACCACATTATCTCAATGTTTAAAGCTAAAGATTATTACCAAATATATTGCTGCTTGAGTGTAGCTTCTTTTTAGATTTAGAGCAGTTCTTATCTCCTGCTTGTTTACACAAACTTCTGTAGGTTACCAACTACCTCTCGGCTCTAGCAGTGGCTCTCTCTTCCCTCTGTGTCTTATTAGCAGGACATCTCTTAATTTTGCTTTCTCCCTGAGAAAAAGTAAGATATTTAGGCTGGCACAAGGCTTCTCCCTGGTCAGTAACTCTGTCAGGTCTGCAGAGCTCATACATCTAATAGAAGAGTCACGCAGCAGCTACAGGTCTGTGTTGGAAACATGTAAGTTTTTCTCTCTCGCTAGAAGATTCCTCTAATGACATTTAGAGCCTTGGTAGCTCACATTTATACACTGCTTAGACGGTATCGTTTTTACAATCCCTCCGTCATCAATGTCCCTCTAATAGGCACAGCTAGGAACAGGAGCTAGCAGAACTTAAATGTCACTCAGTCACCCACCCACAGACTGCACAAGAAGTGGGACCTGAAGGGGCTGTGAAGAGAGAAAACCCTGTTAAATGGAAAATGTGGTTTGACGTTGCTAAGATGGTGGGGAAAAATATTATACCAATGGACTCGTGCTGTAACCGAAGACTATTCTAAAATTGCTGTCATTAGGAATCAAACTAATGTGCTATATAATGCCAGCTGCCGTTTTAGGCTATACTGGATTTTTTTTTTTTGTTTCCTTAGGGCATGTTCACACGGCGTATTGGGGCGCATACTGTACACCCCACAATACGCCGGGTGTCTTAGAAGAACACGCTGTCCAGCGCGTACTTCTAAAGCACGGAAAGGCCGGCCCCATTCACTCTCATTATCAGCGGCGCATAAGACATGTCGTGTCACTTCTCTCCTCTTACGTACAATGCGATCGTATAGTACGCCGGGGGAGACGAGATGTAATTCATAGTTCTCTATGAGAGCCATCAATTACCGTAATTGCGACGCGCATTTCGGCCGTATTAAAATGCAAATACGCGGCGACATGTGCGCCGCAATTACGCTGTGTGAACATACCCTTAGACATTTCATTAGTTTATTACTACTTTTTTGGGAGGTATTTTATCTGTGAAGTATACTTAATTTACTGATTTCTGTATATACATTTATTTAAGGGCCTCAGTACTTGCTTCCTTCCTCACATTATGTGGAAAGCAGTGATGTTCAGCAAGTTGGCATATGGTCTGATTGGCCCAGCTGTTGCATTTGCTTGACAGATTTAAAAAAAACATGCACAGTCAACTAGGGAAAGGGTTCACTAAAGTTGATTGAGTATTGGATGTTGCTTTTCTGTACAAGTGTGATTTTAGTGGCTCGTTAGCAGGATCTATTTCCCAGCATTCTTGAGTTGTTTTTGTGGAGTGATTGCTATAAATAACAAAACAACTTTTTACTTTTCCTGCTTAAATTCTATGCTCCATTTTCTTTCCTAATTCATTAACTATACAATTTTTTTTTTTCATTTTTTTGTATTTTATTTTGTTTCCAAACTATTTGGAATGCATGACCGAATCTTATTCCATTGACTGCATCTTAGTTTTTTATAGACTGTTCTGTTTATTGCCTTTTAAAAGCAAATGCCATTCACATCATCTTCATTTTTACATAATGTTGTATTCCCTTGGTCAATTGCTTTCTGCTTTGTGCAGGTCAGTACACAGAACATGAAGATGGGAGGTTTGCCACGCACTACGCCACCAACTCAGAAACCACCTAGCCCGCCAATGACTGGCAAAGGAACCCTTGGGTAATTATTTTATTGTAGTAGAATGGGGATAAAGTAAGCCTCCCGCCCCAGTTCTTTCCTAGCATGGTTCAAGGTACTTATTTTACCATAAGAATTATTCTCAGGTTGCGGCTTTTCTTCATCCTACTTCATGGACATGGATTGCCATCACAATTATTATTTAAAGCAAATGCATGGCATCATTTTACTGCAAGTAACTATTCCCAATTCCAAGTACAAAAGGAAGTACCTGCTTGACAGTGACATTGAAGGGGTTGTCTCACTATAAGGATTGCTTTTTATGTTAAAGATCTTGCAAAAACAAGTCACTTAGCAATATATGTCCATTACCAGTGTCCTACCTATTCCTCTTGTATGGGCTGCGTTAGCTCCTCAGGTCGCTATAGCTACAGACCTGTTCAATCTCTCCTGATAGGTTGCCAGCACTGGTTGCTGTAGCTACAGATCTGACTTCTACTGCAGTCTAGTAGAACACGCCCCTGAATTCAAAGTGAAACCAAGAAAACAGGACTGAGGTAAGATGAATCAATGTAGTGAGACAACCCCTTTAGGTAGTATAATATTCAGATTGTTATGGAATAATATATACTGTAATTTGTCGAGCTGTATGAATATTCGGGTTTACTTCTACCGTATGTCAGTTTATCACTTCAGACTTGACATCACAGAAGAATCTTACTGACCTTTAAGTGTACCCATTGTTTGACATTTAATTTTAAATTCGGGTAAAACTATATAATAAGGTTTGTCATACACTTCATCTTTGGTCTTGTGTTTTAATCAAAGCCTCCATAGTAGTTAATCTCACTGAGTGAAGTCCCCACATTTTGGGATTCAAAGATTTCTGAACATGGTTTCTAATTGGAGTGGGAGGGGGCAAAGATGTGTGTGAGGTGAATGCACATTAGTGCACCACATAACTTATAACTACTCTAATATTAGAGTAAACCAATTACAACATATATATATTTTTTTAAATAGTTATGCAAGTCAACATTACAAACGTTCCACACATACATACCTGCTCACACTATATTTAAGGAGTTGTGTATATTACATAACCAATCTTCATGCACTCTGTTATGGAGTTTTGAATTAATAGATGGGGTCCTCTTTTAAGAATCTTTATCTCTTGGCAAGAATGGTCACATGGCAAGAGTGGTTACAGAGAACACGTAACCTTATGCCAAGCTTACCATTGAATGCCCCTATAGAGACAGACATTTTAATCTATGTAGTGTTAAGCAAGCTCTTTCACAAGTTGAGAACCCCAAAGTTGAGAACCCCTTTAAACTCGCCCGCTACTCATTTGGTATTATAGGTGTTTAAAGCCAGTTTAGTTATGCTGTGTAGTGTCAGAGGAGTGGAGAGCTACACTTCAGCTAATCTCTTGGTTTAACAAATACTTAATCTCTATATTTAACAAATCGATACAGTGCTGTTCTCCAATCTCACAGCATTGCGACAGTATTAGGACCAAGCTCTATATGGAAATATGGTGTTAAAACATAAACATGGTACATTTTATAGAGAACCAGAACTAAGCTTCATACATACAGCACCAGAAACAAGCTGTGTACAGATATATAACACCAGCACATATACAGCTCTGTACAGAGGAAATGTTTAAAGTCAGATTAAGCTAACATAAGTTTATACATCATGAAACTACAGCTTGCAGAACAGCCTGAACAGTGATAAGAATATTCTGTGATTTGCTGTTTGAAAAAAAGAAATAATGATACAACCCATCATGTTAATGAAGACAGTAAGGCTATGTTCACACGGCTTAAAATGGGACGTATCTCGCCCCGTATTTCGCCCCGTACTGTGAGAAATACGGGGCAAGATATGTCCCAATCATTACGGTAATCCATAGTTCTCTATGAGAACTGTGGATTACGTCTCCTCTCCCTGCTCGGCGAATACGCCGAGCGGGGAGAGAAGTGACATGTTATTCATGGAGTATACGTGCCGAGAATAATGCATGTCTATGGGGCCGGCGAGCTGCCGCCCTCCCACCCCGCCCTGCCCCCGTACACACGGCGTAATTGCGTAGGCGAAATACGTCCCCACAATTACACCGCGTGAACATAGCCTAAGAGTGAATCCAGTACTGATATGATGTAGTCAGATGTAGAATAAACATTTACATCAGGGGATGTCTTCCCTGATTGGAGTTTTCATTTTACTTTATGCCAAGATTTGCTGTCCAGACATTTTCTTCTAATTTTTGAGTACCGGTACATCTCCAATTCCTCCAATTCCTTATACCAATCCGAAATCCTTATGG
The DNA here is from genome assembly GCA_025379985.1 of Phyllomedusa bahiana. Classification (NCBI taxonomy): domain Eukaryota; kingdom Metazoa; phylum Chordata; class Amphibia; order Anura; family Hylidae; genus Phyllomedusa; species Phyllomedusa bahiana. Next base: position 97,224 of record JAODAL010010742.1, on the reverse strand, counting down.
TATCATGCCCCCCTGCATACAATAGCACCATTTGCTGCCACCCTGAATATAATTACACCTTATTGTCCTCTGAATTTAATTTTTGCACATTGTGAATATAATCCTATCGCACAAAGAGCACCTTTTAAAAAAAAAAAAAAAAGTGTGTATATATAATGTAGAAAGGAGTTTTCATGTGTAGAATCCAGTCGGTGTTTCCATATTTTTTCTGCTTAGAACTTGCTACTTAAACAACTGGAATGGGAACACCCATTGGATTCTACACGTTAAAAGCCCTTTCTGCATTTCCTATCACTGGCTTGGTCTGTGCAATGGATTATAGACGTCCAGTTTAAATATGACGGATTTGCTTACGTTTAGTTCTACCCGATTTTAAAATGGTATGAAATTTATCTCTGAAGCGCTTTATCGAGTATCTATTCTGATCAAATCTATCTAGTTACAAACCTGGAAGATTTTTGCACTAAACAGCACCTCTACATTAGGTGTTCCTTACTGAGAACTGGACTTGTTACATGAAGAGTTATCAGCAGTCAAAATTTAAATATATGTACACTACTAGATGATTGAGATAGTTATCAGTAGTGAATTTTTTTATAAATCGCTGGTGAGGGTCTATTATAATTATGCCATGATGATGACTTAATTCTATTCAACAAAGTTAAACTAATATTTATAAATTTGTTTTATTTTTATTTTTTTTACAGTTCAAGGCTATGTTCACATGGCGTCTTTCAGGATGTATTTTGGGGCGTCATTGCGCTGCAATGCACCCCAAAATACGTCCTGTTCTTACGGTAATTATAGCTCTCACAGAGAGAGATGATTACCTGCTGTCTCCCCTGCCCTGTATTGAACGCCAGCAGAAGGGAGTGACATGCAGGCCGGCCCCACCTGCGCTTGAGAAGAATGCGCTTATCAGCACGTTCTTCTAAAAACACAGCGTCTGGCAACACACACAGGTATGCACCACAAGACGTCGCCTGAACATACCCTAAAGGCTGTTTTCACACTGTCATGGTTTTGTTTTGAAACAACCTGTGACAGACCAGGGGGGGCATGTATAAAGATCGGCGCGTCGAAGCACCTGTTTCACGTTTTTTTTCCGTGAAAACTGCGCCTGATGTATGTCGGCGCCGAAGTGCGCTCATACATGCGGGGCAAACTTCGACGCCTCCGACAGACAGACCACATTGAAATAGGTCTGTCTGTCGGAGCTTTAATGCGCCTCACCTTGCCGACCCGCATTCATACATGCGTCAGTGTTTTCAAATGTGGTGCGTCCCGCCCCAGAATGCCCACAGCGCGCCCCTTTATGTTAGGCGCATTAGAAATTGGCGGAGCTTTTGCCTAATGCGCCTAACACATAGGGGAGGTGCGTCCAATAGCGGAGCCGGCACAGAGAGGCGCATTATATGCCAGAAAACCGGCGCAAACGTCGACCATACATGCCCCCCAGGTTTTTATAAGTGTAATGGATCCTGACTGATCTCATTGACTTCAAATGGGTCCTTTGAGGTTTCCACCCTTTTAACTTTGTATAAAGGCATAGAGACTTATTCCGCCTGTTAAATCAGAATAAACCTGTTGAAATGGAATCGTGATACCAGTGTGAACGGGCCTAGATCATACATCTGTTATACATAATGTATTTATGTAGTATGTTTACTTGTGTTATGTTTTCATTCAACATCATTAGACCCTACACTATAATTTGTTCATTGTATTTACACAGTATGGACAATCAGTTCATCAGATCATTGTCACCATCATTCACCACTACTTTCTGTGGCAGGTCCTTTCTTTTAAAGAGCTTCCCCACCCCCTTTCAACGTGGACTTTCCAATTTGAGTGTTGCCTGCCGTCTCAACCAATGCTCTGCAAGTTGTGTAGCAGTGAAGGGGTTAAAGCAATTGTGACAATCCGATTAGGCCTATATTCTTTATCTTGAGGTTCATTGGTTTTTCAAAATTGTCTATAAATAGGAGCACATTAACACCCCACACCTGCAGAAGACTGGTGTTCCTGGTAAAGAAGGTTTTATCCTGATGTCCCAATTCTATGGGATGACGTTTGGAGGTTTATTTTTTTTATTTATTTTTGTTTTTCTTGAAGGCGACACTCACCCTATCGCACATTGGAGCCTGTGCGGCCCCCTGTCGTACCAAATGACTATGTACCCAGCCCCACACGTAACATGGCTCCCTCACAGCAACAGAGCCCTGTTAGAACAGCTTCAGTCAACCAGAGGACCCGCACATACAGGTATATGTAAGCCATAAGAGATGGTGGAATATTCATCAAAGCATCTTAGTAGATTTTTCAGGTTATTGGAATAAGATGTTTTTAGTTAATTGTAAGAAAATGTACATTAAAGGGGGAAAAAAAAGCCAACCTAGAAATCAGACATTGGGCCAAGCTTTCTTTTTATTTGGTCTAGCTTTTCATTCTCCATTTCTGAGAGCAGGCACATTTTAATGTGATACTTGTTCTTCAGTGACTGCAAGGAAGTAAATAATAGATTTCAATAAAATGGGTCCATTCATTTTTTATTTGTGCTCCACTATCTTGGCCTTATTTTCTTACTGTTACGCTTTCTATTTCATAAGAAAAGCTACAAATCTGAAATACGCACATTTTCATGAACTCCTTCACTACTACAGAGCATCAGGAAGTTTTCTGATCACTGCCTGTGCTTCAAGAAATGTTGTGACTGATGTTTTATCATGTGTGTTTTTTCTGTTGATCCTTCAGTACCGAATGCCATGCAGGTCTGTTCCTTTGGGGTCATTTTGTGTGTCTTGTTCCAAAAGCATGTTATTCCAGCCCTTTTCAACATGTTATTTTGCTTATTCTCTTGTACAGATATTTGTGCTTGTTTAAAATCTCAGCAGCAATTGCCTAACTGTAAAGGTAAACTAGGTTATATGAATACACTTGTCAGGGCTCATCTTCTATCATGTAATGACCATTGCACAGTGTCCTTTGAGGAAGATATACCCAGCTGGCATTGCCAGTTCTTGTTTAGTAATTTTTTTTTTACATACTAAATTGTCAAGAGTATGTGGACATCTAAGGATTGCATTCTGAACACCTCATTCCCATACCATGTATAGTCCAAGTCTATGGACTCTTGTCAACCACTGTGTAAATAGGAAAGAAGATTCTTCTGTATTAGGATGCCAAATTTTAATTTGCATTCATATATATACCCTGATTGGCATGGTTTGCTTAACATTCTGTATCTCAGACTGGCCTATGGCTGCCTGACCATGGAAATCCAGTTTTTCAATCTCCTGGTAAACAGCTCTCGTGCTGACATTGCACCGATACATGTTTTTTTTTTCGTCTCTGTAGTAAATATAGCTTCCAGGGACAGACTGGTTTTGCACGTTGATGCTTCACTCCTCTGCTCCATTATGCAGCCACCTTCACATTGAACTGTTGCCATTTCACTTTACAGTACATCACTTGACTGAGGTTTCATTTGGAGGGCAGAAATTTTATAAACAGCTTATTAAAAATGTGGCACCCGAGGATCATACATCGTAAGATTTACTGGGCTCTTCAATATAATGCTGCTGGCTGAACTCCCTTAAAAAAACAAAACTAAATCATTATGGTCATGGAGAGAGAGTTTTTTTGAAAATGAAAATATTTAATGATGTTATACTCCTAAGTTATTCAGCTTTCTTTCTAAAATCTGTTCTAATTGTGTTAGTCCGCCCTTGTGCAATTTTGTAGCTGCTGAGCAACTTCAAATCAGTGGTACATCCTGCTGCACAGTTGCCATTTTCCCATGCACTATGCACATTTACCACAGCAGCACTTGTACAGTTCAAAAACTGTCCAGTTTCAGAAATACTGCCACCCTTGTGTAATAAATATTAATTATTAACATTATTAATATTCAAGAATACGAATATTGAACAACAATATTCCCACCTAGATTCTCAGGGGACGGTCAGCAAAGTAAAAGCACCCCAACAACAAATGTATTAAAAAGAAATCCAAAATGAAATGGGGTACAGTGGGGTAAGAACATTAAAATCATACACCACACAAGGTTATAAATCATAAATCAAGTACAGGGAAAAACATATATATTAACCATAACATATGAACACCTTTGCAAAACGCACCGTGGGAAAAACACAGCAACCAACAAAGAAATTGCAAACAATTATATCAAGAACTGTGAAGCAAACAGCAATAATTTCATATATAGAGATCTATGAGTATATCTACCGATCTGGAAAAAGGTTCCTTCTAGACTGCCTTGAGAGATTCCTAAAACACTCTCCTTCCAAGGCTCTTCCAAAGAGTGCCCCTCAAGAGTGCCTCCTCCAGTCATCTAACTCGGGATATTTGTCATTTTTTTCCCTCAGATCTCAATTTTCCCACCATTAAGGGGAAACAATATCTCTCCTTTTGATCAGTTTTGGGGTAATAAACACTTCTATGTTTATTTTGTGTCCATCCTGTTCAGGCCATTCCCCCTGTGGGCAAATTATACAGTAGACTCCTGCAAACGAGGTATGGGCACACTTCATCAATAAACCCCCCCCTGATTGCATCCTATTCACCTGGGAAAACTCGTTCTAAAGGCAATAAGCCTTCTGTGTACATCCTGCTTGATTTAACCACTTGTAATTAACTATAGAAACCATTTCCAGCCCATTCAGTGATACTTATAAATTCTCCATTTACAATTAACTATACAGTATAAGTTTAATATAGATATATTCCCTCTTAAATCACCTTTATGGATAATTCACATTTATGTATATCTTACACTTGGCTTGAAAGTCAATAATCATCCCTTTTGCAACTCTTAAGTCGCCCCTTTTAACCTTCAATGGCAACGAAGGATATATGTGGATACAGACTATCACACCCCTTATTTTCCCTCCAAGCCAGCCCACCACATGTGACTTCCTTCATGAGCTATGCGCTACCTACCTCAAGTAGGAAGTGGTCATAATAATGTGACTCAACTGTGTATAAACAACAAGTAGAATCTTCTCAAGGTCTCCATGTATACTAGAGGTTCTGCTGTTTGCTTTCTTTAATTTATCTTTTTATTTAACATCCAATCTAAACAATATAACTGATTATTTCTGGAGCTGGAATGTTGGAGACTATTAGTACACCTCCTTATAATGCTTTACAATTGTCATTTAGATTGTTGTCTTTCCAGAATATTTTATAAAAATAAAAATGTATTTAAGACCTTCTCTTTCTACAATGAAGCTGGCTCATAACGAACTGGTCACTATGTGATTCATGGCCTGTCCAGAACAAATTGGGATTCTCCACTATGCCTTGTTAAAGTCGGAAATGGGGAACACCCATATGCCCTTCTAGTGGAACGGGTAACTGTTTCCTATCCTTTATTTTATCATGCACATCCAACAAAATGAACACTTTTTTTTATGGGAGTGTCAGCAAACCTAGCTGTTGGCTGAATAGTGGAAATGGCACCAAAAAGAGAGAGGGTTGGGAATGGAGAATAAAGACTCGAAGTGAAAAATGAATGGATTACTTTAGTAGTTACAGCCTACTTGCAGGTATTTTTGTCCTGGGACAGGTACTGTTCCTGGACTGTATAGCTTTGTGTTAGCTCTTGAAACTTATAAAGTATCTAAAAACAGAAACACAAGGCAATACTCACGGCTCTGTGGCTGGAGAAAATCTATTCCTAGTAGGAGGCAATATAAGCCCCATTGCTGCATGGGAGAAATTTAATGGGTGCAGTTCACTGGTGAACAATTGCTCTCACACCCATCCACGAGGGGGGCAACTGCCTAGTAAAAAGATGCACATTGGATTGAAACCAGTTCACACCAGTATGCAGAAAAGCCACAGCACTATACAGGGTGCTTGCACAAATGCAAACATACTGATAAACAACCATTCCCACGCCTGCTATTCATAAGGGGGCTGATTGCTGTTATTACAATTGCATGTAGATTAGGTTCTTATCCAATGTGCATCTTTTTACTAGGCAGTTGCCCCCCTCGTGGATGGGTGTGTATGTAATTGTTCATCAGTGAGCTGCACCTGTTAAAGGGGTGTTCCGGGACTGATCAATGCTCGGTCTTCCATCGGGGTGTGAGTAAAAAATAGAAGAGAAGACTCATACTTACCTTTCGGACTGCTGGTGCGTTCATCCTGGCTTGAAGCGGTGAACCTTCAGCGTTCACATGACAGCTCCAGCCAATTACAGATCAAAGAGGTAATGTGCAAGTGATTTTGTGGCCTGTGATTGGCTGGAATTGTCACATGAACGATGGACGTTCACGGCTTACTTCCTGGGTACGGACCGGAAGTGAACGGGAGCGTCCGAGAGGTAAGTATGAGTCTTCTATTTTTACTCTCACCCCAATGGACGAACAAGCATTAATCAGTCCTGGAACACCCTTTTAAATCTCTCCCATGTAGCATTGGGGTTTATGTTGCCTCCTACTGGGAATAGTGTTTTATCCAACCATAGTGTTGAGTAGGACCCTGCATCTGTGTTTTTAAGTAAAGTCCCATTTTTCTGTGATTTATTATGAATTACTAAAGTTGACTTGTTCAGGACAAGATCTGGTTTATAACAAAATCATGTTGACCAAGCAGAAGCAGGTATGTATACTGACTCTGCCTTTACTTCCTGTAGCAGCAGTGGCAGTAGTGGCGGCAGCCACCCAAGTAGTCGGAGCAGTAGTCGAGAGAACAGTGGAAGTGGTAGTGTGGGTGTTCCAATTGCTGTCCCCACTCCTTCTCCTCCAAGTGTCTTTCCAGGTAAGTCTTAAAAGAAGTTCAGCACAAAGTGTATTGTATTGTATTGTTGGGTCATTTTAAGGGATCTTCCACTCAAATGTGAAAATTCATCTCTTGTTTGGGTAGGTTAAACCCATACCTAATTACGATTTGCTTCTTTCCAGCGGATCACGTTTGTGACATACTGTATATGAGTCAGAATGACTGTTCGTGTTTTAGTGGAGGCATCCTTTTCAGTTATTAAATGAAGAAGCAATATTGTTGCTGCTTTTTTATTTTCCTTCTCTGCTTTGCTATACTCAATACTACTGGTTTTTGTATTACCACTTTTCATTGTTTTATAAATTAATGCTACTAAATGCATTTTTTTAATATTTATCGTTTTTTATCTAAATTTAGTCTCTACACAATTTGAAGGTATGTTTTGCCATTTAAGACTCCACCAAACACAAATTTCCAACAACTATTCCTCTAATAATCAAGGTTCTGTCTGCCATTTTTGTTCTAGAAATCACCGTTTGCATGCAGTAGCTCTAGCAGCAGCATGTCCCGTGATGCTTTGCCCATATATCACATTGGGAAGGGTCATCAGTTAAAACCTATATGTATATGTAGATTATTTTTACATTGTGAGCGGGATGCTGGAGAGAATCTGATGCACTTCTATGAAGCACGAAAAGATCTGGGAGAAGCCGCAGTAGTTGAGTACTTGTATGTTCTAAGGCCTGGCAAATTCCGAACCAACAGGAGGGCAGAACATAATTATGTAAACATGGTGATATATGTCCTGACGGTGTAAAGTACATGGACTTCCTTTTTAACAGTTTATTAGACTGGAAAACAGGCAATTTATTAAGTGGTATTTTATTACGTGTGAATATGTCACTACAGAAAAAAGTCTAATCTATTGAATTATGACATTGAATCTCTATGCACAGTCAATAACGCAAAACAATGACATATGCCTTAAAACCTATTTCTGACATTGTAGCTAAGTGCTCTTGCAAGTTATTGAAATAAAAATGATTGGATAGATTTTGTCTGACAAGTAAAATGTTTTTTTTTTTGTCTTCTATTTTTGTGTAGAAGACACAGATACAATTTGTGTTTGTGCTTTCTTTCATTTAGCTGTATTGTGATATGGTTGACTCTGCAGCTAATCTAATTGTCTAGTAAAACAATGCTTATGCATTTTATTTGGTAAATACAACAATTTTAATGATAGAAAAAACTGCTAGATTGCACTAAAACAAGTGACATTGTCATCTGTCATCAGTTTTACCCCTAATTGAATCTATTGTGGGGTGTATAGCGGAAACTAGTTTATATTCTTTCTTATGGCAAAACAAACCTTCAAAGTTTACTTTTCTCCCCCTGAATGAATTGCATCTGTGACTGGCTGTGAGTGATGGCAGTACCTATTTCTCTTTACTAAGTTCCTAACACTGCGCTTCATGAAAGCATTTCTAATCCCACCTAACATGCTTTCTGTATTAACTTCACATCTTCCTCTCTCCATGTAGCCCTCGCTGGCTCAGCTGGCACTCCTCCCATCCCTGTTACCTCCACTCCTGCCCCTGTCCCTCATACCCCTGCTGCTGCCCCTTCCTCCTCAACTACCCCAGATGCTGCTGCAGGAGCCCAACCCCCTGCTGATGGTTTCACCTCTCCAACTCCCCCTGCTGTTTCCTCTGCTCCTCCTACAGGTGAGTGTGTGAATGTCTATAACAGTGTGGGGGTGAAGTGGAGCACACATCTAATCTGGCAATTTTGCACAGGAATGCATATCTGCATGCGGGAATGTCTTTACTCAGCAATATCTTCTTACCTTTTTGTTTAACAAATACATTGCAGTTTTTTTTCTCACAATTTTTTTTTCTGTTTGAGGATGATTAAGCAACAGCTAAGAGAGAGAAGGAAAAAAATAAAAATATCGAAGCTATCAGTGTGTGTGTTATAGGGAGTATACAATAGTGATCGGATACTGATCCAAGTGTAAATATGAAGTTAAAATTTAGGAGACAAATATATTAATACATTTGCTACTACTTGCTTCCTTCCCTTTCCACTTTTTTGTTCCTTTAAAATGTAGAATATTACACAGTTCTTAGCCAGTTTAAAACTGAACATACATATAGCAAATTTAACAAAAATGAGTAAGTGATCGGCAATTGTTCAGCTTGTTTAAGAATACGATTTCTCCAATAAAAAATAACTGTGTAACTATAAACATAACAGTAGAAACCATTTTGAACATTCTTGTATATTAACTTTGTCCATGACCTGAACAATGAAATGGGTTGTCAGCTTCTTAGAAAAACGAATAGACCGTTCTGAGGGCCCAATTAAAATTAAAAAAAGAAACTATACTCTTCTTCCTCTGTTCTTTGTTTCTAGCACTGCGTCCCTACCACCGTCCATTTTCATTCTTAAAGGGAACCTGTCGCATAGATTATGCCATCCTTGCGGAGGACAGCACAAGCTAGTGACAGACATGCGGTTTCCAGCTCTCTTTCGTGCGCCCTAGTGCTCTCTGTCTCTCGCTCTCTTTCTCTGTCGCTCTCTGTACATGAAAATCAAGTAGTTGATAAGTGCAGGAGATGTTATCCCTTTAGTAAACTAAAGGTACATGGGCTTTGAGGACTGAAAACAGTTGCTTACCTGCAATCTTGTTAGAGATAATGAATTTACTTCTGAGCTCAATCTGTCCATGGGTCACTCTTTGCTCTCTCAGCTAATCAGTTAACAGAGTTCTGGTCAGGTAACCATAAAAACCTGTGTGCACTCAGAGCACATCAAATATCTCTTCTCTCATGACCATAATAAAATCTATAGAACAATTGTATTTAGAAAATGTCTTCAATTACTTGTCCCTTCATGTTGAAGCTATTTTTTATATTGTGAAAAAAAACCAAAAAGGAATTTGCCATTTATCCTGTATTATAGTAGATGTAATTTCTTTAGGGCTATATTCACAGTTTATTTTTTCCGATGCAGAATCCATATTGGAATCCACATTCAGTTATTTTCATTGGAAATCTGTATAGTAGTTTACATTGTGAACCACAGTGTGGATTTTTGTGAGGTAATTTTGAAAACCTCAATGCATTAAAAAAAAAATATCGTCTTATTCCGCTTTAAGAAAGCCTCAACCTAGATAAGCACCGTAGCAGTGGGGTTAGTCCACATCCAAAGCAGCCACTGTATCACCAGCATACAAGCTGAAAACCCGTGGCAGATGTCCAAGGATATGACTGGTATTTCTGCCGTGGATACCATAATAACATTTACGAGAAGTGATTGGACAGCAAGGTGCTCTGTTGCTAGTTATGCTGCTTGTGGAGCTAACCTTAGGTGCTGGAGCTTAAAGGGGTCATCCACTTTATAACCTCTTCATAATGTCTTTCTTTATTATGTATGTAATAGAAAATCATACAGTTTTCTAATATACCTATAATAAAAATGTTGCTCCTCTGTCTCTTTTACACTAATTTAATAGGCCCCTATCTAGAGAGAAAAAAAATTGTGCAGACCACATTTCTGTCCATAGTAATGGCTCTCATGCAGTACCTGTACAGACAAAATGTGACCTACCGCACACGTCATGTGACCTACCGCACACGTCATGTGACCTACCGCACACGTCATGTGACCTACCGCACACGTCATGTGACCTACCGCACACGTCATGTGACCTACCGCACACGTCATGTGACCTACCGCACCCGTCATGTGACCTACCGCACCCGTCATGTGACCTACCGCACACGTCATGTGACCGCTAGTATCCAGGTAGCAGTATGTTATTGAAGAGAAGGACTACCTCCAGCTTCTTATGTCACTCACTGTCTGGAAAAAACACTGCATATTCTTCTCTTGCTTCATAATTTTTTTAAATTTTTTTTTTAGTTTTATTAACAAATGACATCCTATAGAAAGACGGTAGTTACATAAGTAACTACACACAGGGAAGTAGTTATGGAATAAACATATTATTAATAATAATGATTCACCGTTATTCTTATTCAGTTACCCCACAGATGTCATGTAACTCTGTTACTAACTGAATGCCGGTAGGTCGCATGACTGACACCATGTTTATTTCATGTAATTGCTCCATGGAAGCCATTACTGTGAACAGAAATGTTGGGGGGTACTATATATTTTACTGCTTACTGCATTGGTATAAAGGGGTATGGAGCAGCATTTTAATACATGTATATTAGAAAATTGTATGGCTTTTGAAGATCTCCATAATAAATAGAAACAACATAAGTTGGACAATCCCTTTTTAAGAACTGGCCTTAAAAGCAAAAAAAAATCAATTTACAATAAAAAAAAGTGGTCAATTTTACCTTCTACTGTTTTATTCTGTAGGCCATCCTGCTCAGTTCTACAGTATGAACAGACCAGTGTCTCGGCACACTCCGCCAACTATAGGAGGCTCTCTTCCATATCGGCGTCCCCCATCAATGACCTCACAGCCAAGCCTTCAGAACCAGATTAATGGAGGACCTTTTTATAGCCAAAATCCAGGTACGAAGATGTTCTTAAGGTGCTGCTGAACGATCCAAATAAATTTTAGTCCTCTAAATACCGCTTAAACAAAGGTTAAACATGAACAGTTTAATTCTTACCTGTGCCCCTATTGGTGGAGCATTTTAATTTTAGTACTCCTCTATTTTTTTGGGAGAATATTCTGTACTTTGAGGCCTGCTATAGCACTATGTCATCAGAAAGGTTTATATGAGTTCTAGTCAAGATGAAGGTTTTGATTTAGTTTTGTAGGCGAAAGCGTATTCTTTATCCGTTCAGAATATTCTCTGGGTATGTTCAGGCGCATACGGGTACGTGCCACAATACACCTTCAGTAGCGCAGTTGAAAGTACGTACTAGCCAGCGCATACTTTCAAGGTGAGACAGCTCTCTGCCTCGAAAAATTTTCTGGGTTTTTTGGCACGCAAATGCCCAAAAACAGGTCACATTTTACAGGAGCACAGTATGTGCCAGGAAATGCGAACATAAAATTAGTCTTCTATACGATGACAGTGATTTTACAGAGCAATCAATGAGTGCTGTACTTGTTAATTGATTTTACCGTATTTTTGAGGTGTACTTCGCCGCAATTACGCCCCGCAAATACGTCATGTGAACATACCCTGTAAGTTATAGGAGACTATATTAAATTGACCTAGAATTTCCCATGCAATTGATTTTTTTGTGATTTCTAAGAGGAGATTGTTTTTGTCTGGCCCTGTAAGGAATCATTGCAATGCTGGGAGAAGATACATAGCATCTGCTGGTAATTGTTGTTACCGGTTACCCTTTGATTTAGCCATTTTAAACAGGTGACTTTAGAAGTGTAATTGTATTAACAAGCGCACACCCGAGCAAGGTCACTTTTTCTAGTAACTTCACACTTTTATTTGCTATCACAATTGTCGTAAACAATCGTAGCCCATAGTAAATAATTTTATTGGTTTTTAGTCACATGGTGGGATATAAAGGTTTACATAAGATCAGCAGTTACTGTCCTTCTACACGTGATGTAAAAACCTGAAAGGAAGTTGGCTGTTAATGCTTTTATTATTGCAATGCTCATGTGAGGATCAGTAAAGGGTTACAACGGAATATAGCTGAAGAGCCTTCTTTTCATTGCTTGGGTATACATACTTGGTATTTCCTTGTCAAAACACTAAGGCTTTGTTCACACGGCTTAAAATGGGACGTATTTCAGTCCGTAAGTACGCGCCGGAGTGTGCAAATTACGGCTGGAATACGTCCCAGTCATTACGGTAATCCACAGTTCTCATAGAGAACTATGGATTACGTCTCCTCTCCCTGCTCGGCGAATACGCCGAGGGGGGAGATAAGTGACATGTGAATTACCAGCGGCGTATACGCGCCGCTGGTAATGAATGTTTATGGGCCGGCGAGGTGCTGGCCCACCGCACCCGCCTTCGCCCCCGTCCACACGGCGTAATTGCGGGGCGTAATTACACCCTGCAAATAAGCCGTGTGAACATAGCCTAAGGGTAACATGTATGAATGGGGCTGCCCCAGAACTCTGGCTTCAAAAAGCTGTAGTAGACCTAAAAGCTGTATAGATGTATGAACAGGTACACTCCAAACTTCGGTACCGTGCCAAGGACTCTTATTAGTGCGCCAAAGTCTTGGGGCGTTCTGGGGGCGTCACGCCACATTAGTAGAATCAGACATATTTACGATTCTTTGACGCCAAAACTTTGGCGCAGAACAGTTAGAACAGCCAGACCAGGTTAATGGTGGTGCCTGAGCTTGAGTTGTCATATAGGCACTAGACTGCGCCTGTAAGTATGACCTGCAGAAGAACAGGGTTATACATTCTGGCACAGTCTATACTACCGTAAGGTGATTTAGAACTGGTGTATCAGTGCCAGAATTCATACATGTCGCCCTAAGTAAAGCATATGGAGCAAGCTGTAAAAAGCAACAATATTTTTACCTCCTACTTTCTTTTTTTTTGTTTTTTTTAAATCAACACTTGTTGACCATCTGCAGGACAGGTGATAAGTATCCTTACTGCTGAGGGTCTCGTCTTTGCTGCCTCCACTGTTTTCAAGAGCAGAGTCCCAAGTCACCCCTTTTGAATGGAGCGGCAGTTGAGCATGCATTTAAGGGGTCGTCTTACCATATAGTTTCAAAGAGCCCAAATCAACTTTAGATTCATGCATCCTGTCTCTTCCTGGTAATGCTGTGGGTGGTTTTTATTGTAGTGATTAGCATATCAGCTCTGTATTCCCAGCTCTTCTAAATGCACTGACAGTGTAAAAAGTCTTCAATTACCTGTCCCTGCAAGGTGAAAGATAATCTTTGTAGTGAGACAACCCCTTTTTTGCATCTAGTGGACTTATAGGAAAAGCACAGTACTGGCCTATCTTTGACAGTCCTATAGACTGTGGCTTAGTGACTGAGCATGTGTGCTGCTGCTCCTTTCATTCAAGCAAGGGGCACAAGACCACCTATCTTGTGATAAGTGAAGCTCCCAGGGATGGACCCCCAGCAGTTAGACACTTATCTGTTCTGTGGATGGATAATGACTGTGGCTCAACCGTTTAAATTATTATTTAAAAAGTTGCTACCATTATTATCAGGTACTGTACTAGTATACGCCACTGCTTCAGAAAAATGATCGCTACCGGACATTTTCTGAAGTATGTGAACCACGCCTGCTCAAACTGAAAAATAAGAGTAACATTGCAATGATGCCGTCTCTTGCTGAGATGTTATGTACTGCTGTCTTGATCTTCCCTCGATTCTGTTTTTCTGTCTGACAGCTTGTATCATGATCTCTATTCATTCACATCTCCCTCATATGGCAGATGCCTGTGTCTTCTCTATCTGACAGTGCCATATGTGTTTTTCATTTACAGCATAGCTATAGTTCAGTTTTTTATTATGACAGTATTAAATCTAGATATAAGTTTTGACTATGACTCTAAAGTGTGTTTCATTAGGGATACTTTGTATGGCTTTTCTTTAAGATTTGGTGTTATGTTTTAATTTGTGCAAAACACAATAGAAATAATTTATTGCCTAAAATGCTTGTGTAGTTTTACAGTGGTTGCACACAGTTAGTAAGGACTCTAATAGGGCATGCTTCCCATCACTGAATGCTATATTCTTTCCTCACCTTGCCTGTTCTGCATGTGTACTGGGATATGTATGTATGTATGAATATATGTGAAGTGTATATTTTCTGCACACAAACTTGTTCACCTATCCCCTCTAACTATCCGTATTTGTAAATCCAATCATCTTGGGAGACCAGAAATGGAATAGTCATTAGTGGTTACCATTTCTGGAGGATTTGACTAAAACTTCTGTATTAGAAAATGTTTTATTACTCATGAAATAAAAATTTTGGGGCATCTTAGTAGTTAGGGCGATATGTATAAATACACCTGCGTAGTTTTTTTGGCTTATCTTGCGCCAAAGAAAATGTTGTAGCACAGTTCTATAGAGGTATTAAGTCGTACACCCAAACTTGGTGCAGTCTGCACTAGACACAACACTTGAATGCGCCAAAGTTTGTTGTGAAACTGCCATACAAAGTTTGGTGCATGACACTGTATGCGGCAAACTGTTGGGCGCATAGCACTTTCATACGGTCGTATTATACACTCTTCTATATCGATTTAGAACTGGTGTCTCAGCACCAAGTTACATAGATGTCGCCCTTTGTGTTTTGCCATTCCTCTTACTCCTCCTCTTAGAAATGTATGAATAAATTGACAACTGGGTGTAACCAGTTGGAGGTGTGTCCTTGCACAATCTGACACTGGCAGCATTGACTGGATAATCTCAGATTGTGAAGGATCGCACCGCTTTGAAAGGGGAAATGGTAGCACCCAGTTAATTTATAAATATTTCAGAGGTGTAACAGAGGTACAGCACAATTCAGAATGATAAAATAACATGGTTCAGAATTATTTCATGGGGAATACGATTGTAATGTAGAACAGATGTGTGAAAAGGTGAGGGGTCCTCTTTAAGAAACCTTTTAATCCATTTGCTAGACTTGTTTCTTTATCATGTGAATTATACATTGGCTCCTCTTTGTAAATATTGGTAGCAGGAGTGGTTTTTTTTTTAGCAAACTTTAAAAATAAGTCCAACATAAATGTACAACTTGGTTTACATCTTTATGGGAGATTACGTCAGGTGCCTCCATTGTAGATTCCGTCAAATTATGGGAAAGAATAGTGCGGCATTATTTTTTCACATTACAGTGACACACTATGATGCGTTGGCGTCATCGATGTCCATCATGAAAAAGATCTGGCACCACTGTTTTTTGTTTTTCTGTTCCAGTGACGGAACCGAAATTCAGAATAATGCTCCGGAGGTAAACCTAGCCGTTGTGTGCTGCAGGACAGTTACTCTCTGGCTGATGCAAAAGGAACATTGCTGACCTTGCTTCTGATTTCTGCAAATACATTTTCTAGCAGTTTACTAAGCACAGATTACAGGTTTCTAGCTTGAAAGGGCCTAGAGAGTCCTCAGCCAAAGTGTCAGCACTCTTCATGTCAATATTTTCCCAGAGGAAATGCTAGCATAGATAGTTACTGCGCGATCAAACAGGAACACTTAAGTGAAGGTATTTGAATGGCTAGTTATTCGCTTAATATAAAATTCTCCCTTTCACTGCAGGCTTTTTTTTTCTCTGTAATGCAAGTTATTCTGCTAGCTATAGCCCTTGTGAGTAAGGCCTATACGTAACCTATACAGGTAACCTGTCAGACTGAACATGCTGTCAGTTCTGCCAGCAGCATAGTATAGAGCGAGAGGAGCTGAGCAGACTTGATTTGTTTTGTGAAGAATAATTCCATAGAAATTGTATATTATTCATTTAAATCCCTGCTTATTCTGGGTTTAAGGAGTCCAGTGGGCGGTTTTGTCAGTGATTTGACAGGTGTCTGTAAACACAAGGCTCTCGGTCTCTGCTAAGACCGCCTCCTGGACTCCTTAAATAAGCAGAAATTTAAATACATCATTTACAAGTTCTGTTGAATCTTTTTCCACAAAACTATACATTTCTGTACTGAAAAGTCCACCACAATGTTTTCGTGGCCGAAGTTTAGAGGTTCTTATTTGGTCCTTTGGTCTTATTTTGCTTAACCTGTTATAAAGACCACCATTGTTTGACTCTATACAACATTCAACAGAAATTTCAGTCACCACAGTTAAAGGATGTTCATCCAGCTTTTTACTTTGTTAAAAGCACACAATTCAAAGATATAAAATTTAGCACACATACATATAACAATGCATGTTTAATAGCTGAATGTACAGGCTTTGTGAATTGTTCCCCTAACAATCAAATATAAAAGATTTTAACCACATCTAATTTTCCAGATCAAATAGAGAAAAATTATGGAATCCTTCACAAAAAATCCAATTAGTACTTTGTTGCTTCTGGTGTGGTCTTTATGACCATCTGAAGTCTTTAAGGCATTGACTTTACTAACGAAAACCTGTATTCTACAACAAGCTGGTTCCAACTTTCTCAAAGAGGCACTGGTAGATCAGCTTTGTAGGATATTGTCTCTGGTCATGGAGCAATTTTTTTCTAATTTCCTTCTCTAAGTTTGATAATGACCCAGATTGTTTGTTGTCCATGACTTCACTGTCCCCTGCTGGTCGCAGAGTGGTGACATCCCATTCATCACTGGCCTCAGTGTACATACTATGCTAATAAACAGGATGTCACAGTGAAGTGACCAGCAGTACACTGGAGCTCTGGTGACATTGTGTCAGATTACTACAAGTTATTTTTTTTTTTTATTTTAGAGCAGTTCAGAGCAGTATTGGTTTATCTGAAAGTCTTAGAAAACCCTTTAAGCACACGTTGCTACAAGCAAAATGCACTACATATTCTTCAAAGAAAAGAAAATATGACTTTCATTAGGAAACCATGTTCTCTGGTCTTTTAACTATTTTGCAACTCCATATCTTAAATGAATGCAAAAATTTGATTGTTTTCTTCAGGCAATCATCTTCGATTATGATGGCACCATACAAAACTTCCAATGGTGTAGAATGGAGATTCATCCCCAAATAATCACTCTCATCCAATCTCCATGATTACCTTTCTTTGCCCCCACTTCGACCTTGCCTTCTGATTATGTGCCTTTTTTGGTTTGGGTTCTCTCTGTAACTCTTATTTCCTTCAGCCTATTTCTTACAGTTCTGTCTCAAACATTGTTTTCTATTTGTGCCCATTTCATTTTTATTTGCTGTGTATTTCCTATTTTCAAGGAATGTAGCTTTGAGTTTCCTATCCTGACACCTTAATGTATATGTATATTAGGCCACCAAATAGTAGTACTCACTGAGTGCTTCAATAAGTAGATTCTAGTTACGCGGTCCTCCACTCCCCATGTGTTCAACAATAATAATAGAATAGAACCAATAAAAGTTAAAAATTTAATAAATCTCCATAAAAACTTGAAAAGGCAGACATTGAACCGTACTACACAGTATGTCAGTTACTCGTACAAAATTTAAAGAAGCTTATACTCAGGAATTCAGTTGCGACCCTCCAGGTTGTTCACATTGGTGTCAGGTCATTCACCCACACGCTGGTGAGCTAGAGACGCCAGTGTCCAGAGCATTGGTAACGCACCTCCGTGCGACGTTTTGGGGACTGCTCCTCCCCTTCCTCAGTCACCTGGACACTGGCATCTCTAGCTCACCGGCGTGTGGGTGAATGACCTGACACCAATGTGAACGACCTGGAGGGTCGCAACTGAATTCCTGAGTATAAGCTTCTTTAAATTTTGTATGAGTGACTGACATACTGTGTCGTACGGTTCAATGTCTGCTTTTCAAGTTTTTATGGAGATTTATTAAATTTTGAACTTTTATTGGTTCTATTCTATTATTGCTATCCTGACACCTTGACATCTTCCTTGATCTAGTCTTATATTTTATTTTTCTAACCTTTAACCCCTTCCCTCCCCTTTTCCACATCTTACACATGGCTGACTGGGAACAACCTATATCTTTTGCCCCACTCTTCCATTCTGAAGATACAGGCTAACACTGCAGCTACCGCATAGACATGTACAAATTTGTGCTACCATTGGCAGCTACAGATGGTTTCATCCACATGCAGTAGTAGAAGTTTTGGACCATGCTCTAAATAAGTTGTATGATCCTTTCTATTGTTTCAGATTTTTATATGGAAAATATACTGTATAATATGCAATTAATTATGAATCATAGCCTCAAATGTCTTCAGCGTAATTTGCTATGTCCAAAAATGCAGTGAAATCCACATAAAGAAAAAGATTAGCGCTGTTTAAAGGGCTAATATCCTATTTCACAATTCCTTTTCTGTGTTGAATATATGTAGGAAAAGTGAGATTTGTTTTTTAAATGTGGCACAGATTTAGAATTAAGATTATTAAAAACACTCACCAGAGTTCATGTTGTGAACTGTGGCTTGTATTGCCATTGAAAACAATGGGGCACTTTTAGATGTGTTTGTAATTTGTAAAAACTGTTGTGTGAATATGGTCTTACACTTGTGCTGATATTGGTTCTAGAAATGCGTGCTATAGGGGGATTCCACCATGTTTTTCTTAATGTTGAGTGAGTGCATAACTATTTCCTCATCTGGAATCATTTGCCATGATTACTTTCATATGCGTGTGAGGTATGTTTCATAAAGCCGTTCAGCTTTTAAACAGACGCTGTTTTGCATCATATCTTTGAACTGTGCATTTTCTATGAAGTGAAAAACAAGGGTGAGTGTTTTCCAAGTGTGGCGATTCTGTAATTCTCCTCAGAGGTTACACAATCAGATCATGAATAAACTAAGAACTTTACAGTGTCTCAAGTGCTTTGTATCATACGTTATCTAAAAATCCCTTGCAATTACCCAACCCTTTCTTTTGAAATACCATTAAAGGGACACTTCCATCAGAAAGCAGTAGTTTTGTGAAAACCTATATTCAGTCTTATGCAATTACAAATTACATATAAACTCTTGTCCTTTTCTAGCTGTGGTTAGCAGAGCGAGAAAACTCCTGAATGGCAGGCCAGACTAACCTCACTTTACAGTTGGTACGGTTTATGTCTATGTAGTCTCATTGCAAATTGCAAAATGACATTATGATCGCTCTGTTGTTCTCTGGACAGGAATAGAAAAGATTAGGGCAATGACCAGAGCAATATATGGAAGGATAATGGGTTTATCTTCTGCATTGTGGAGGGGGATCCTTCACACTTATGTCCAGCTGATGACATTTACACATCTCGGCCATAGCCATCCTGGAAGTAGAACCATAGCACTGCTGTGCTATCAGAGCTCACAGAGAGCCACACTAGGAAGTTATGTATGTAGGGGAATTTTTAAAAAATATATAAGAAAACCACCCAATTAAAAAAAAAAAACATATAATAGTTGCATATTGTTTAATATGTTAAAAGAAAAATGTTGATGGTAGTGTCCCTTTAAACATCTACCCTTGTATGACTAGCTTGTTTCTTAGACATCCATACAGATTAGATTCATGCTGGTGGATCCCATGACTTTTGGCAGGAATCCACTGATGATCCAATGTGTATAGAGGCTGTGAAATCCTTAGGTGTTCTCACTAGATCGCTTGATCCACCACTTTACCTCTGCGCCATGTGAAAATCTTTCCTTGCAAACCACAGTCCTTGGGAATGTGTTGGTCTAGAGCCCTGCATGCGGACTGCACCACTGTTGCCTCTTCCTTTATCATACCCATACCTCTCCTACTCTCTTGCTGTTCTGCTGCCACTTGTCAGTTTTATTTTTCAGTTAGACAAACTAGAAGTGATCTTGGATATGTTAAACAGGTGCATAGAGTTTTGTTTCTTGGTCCTCAATAGCAAAGCCCACACCATTATTAGCCACTCTCTTATTAGTCGATGAGGCGTATAATGATATGATTTACTAGAACACCCTCACACATTTTATTATAGCCTTAAAACATCTAAGTGTAAAGTAATCAATTACACAGGCTTTTCATGCTATGTTTTTTTTTTTATAATTTATTTGTGATCTATTCCATGGGTTTTTTATTAAATGCTTAACGGGGTTGTCCCATCTCAAACAGTGGTGGCCTATCGATTGGATACGTCATCAATGTGTGATAGGTAGTTCCACCTTTCTCGAACATGTACCTGAAAGTATCTCTTGAGAATGGAGAGCTGGTTGGAACTCTCCTATTGATTTCAGGAGAATTTCCGAGTCTCTATCACATCAGTGTGTGAGTTGAGAAAACCCCTTTAATGAAAAAAGGAAAAGTTCAGATGCAGTATGTCCATACTTATTCGTTTAGTATCATTGTGGCTGATGTTCCTATAGACTTTGCTACTAAATGTTACTATGGGCTTGATTCACTGATGTGCTATATAGAGCCCCATGTTCTGCATAACATTTAGAAGCAATGCATCCATTACCGGTCAAGTTGCTTTCATGGTCTCGGTAACTTTTTTGTGTATCTTAAAGACATTAGACACCTTCATGCACTTCTTGTCAGTGAATCAATCTCATATTGATATAAATATATATATATATAGATCTGTACACTTTTTTTTTAACAATTCCCTTTCTTGTTTTCCTTCATTTTAGGGTTTCCATCCACTACATTCTACATTTTCTCTCTGGCTTCTAAGTCTTGCTCTACCTCTGTTAACCCCTCTTTAGATCTCTGAATTCTCTAATATTACTCTAACTTTCTGGCTCACAGATAGACCACCTGTTCTTTTCTGTGGAATGCTTGTCAGACTGGTAAACAAAAGGGACATGAAGCAGCCAGCAATTGCAAGAAATGTGAGGGTGAAAAAAGTGCTAGGTCAGTACGATTTATTGACCAGTCCTATGAAATACCAGTATGATCGAAAATAAGTTAAAGCTTTATAAGTTTGATGTCACTGATTGATTTGCTGGTGAAAACATAACCTAAAAATATAATAAAGTTGACTTCAATGCTTATGTAGCAAGTTGAGCACATTATACAAGTTAAGTCTGTCTTTACCGGCATGACAGCCGCCTCTTAGGGCTTGTTCACACGGAGTTTTCACTCCGTGTTACAAGCGCTTTGTAGATCCGTCTTGGTGACCGACAGAGCGGACCCCAAGACGGATCTAACAATTAGCAGTGACTTTATCACTGTGGGCTATTAGGAGGACGCAGCGGCGTTTAGATGAGAGATCGCCGCTGCGTGTTTCAAAAGCGCTGCTCGACCCCGTCTTGAAAAGAATTGACATGCACTTCTTTTCAAGATGGACCCGAGCGGCGCTTTTGAAACACGCAGCGGCGATCTCTCATGTGAACGCCACTGCGTGTTCATCATAGCAAGCAGTGATAGTCACTGCTAATTGTTTAGATCCGTCTTGGGGTCCGCTCGTCGGTCACCAAGACGGATCTACAAAGCGCTTGTAACACGCAGTGAAAACTCCGTGTGAACAAGCCCTTAATGTGAAAACTGAAGATTTACATTTGAGAGCCTTCAGTGCACTAGAGATATTCCAATAAGACGTTTGGGTTTTTTGAATGGTTAGCATGCTGATGTTTGCAAAAGAGGTGACTAAGTGCCGTGTTACATGGGGTTAAAAGAGAACTGAAAGGATAGTGAAGGACATAGGGTTGTCCTGTTTTGTACAGATTTAGAAATCTAAAAGAACACAACCTTCATGTTTACCTGTTTTTGCTGAGGACGTATGAATGACTTTAAAATTACACTACAAAAGTCACAAATACCTGTGGTAAACAGTGTACAAATGCAGTATTCAGGTGTAGTTGCTATCCCCGGTCTACCAGGAGCATGGGTCTTGTCTTTGGATTGATAGATTTCAACTACAGTACTAATAATATTTAGTATGGGTTGCTATTAAGAGTTCTCTTGCCCCCCATGGGGAAACATAAGTTAATCAATCATTTGATCCCATAGCTAACACTAGGGAAACACACATTTTTTTTTGCCTTAAAGGGGTTTTGCCACAAACTCATCTCATACCTCCTGTATTCAGCTCTTTGTACTCAGAAGGGGACGTGTCATTTGTTTGAATTTTTTATCATGTGTCCCAGCAGGATGATCTCACCATGCCTTTCGTCTCTCTAGTCAAATAATGGTCTGTTTATGTATAGAGCTGTGGGTAGCTACAAAGTAGCTAAGAGGTAAAGTTTTTGCCTCACAGCACAAGGGTCCTAGATTCAAATCCCAGCAGGAACCAAACCTGTAGATTTTTTTTTTCTTTTATCAATGCACATACCTCATTGAGGTGTTTTTTTTTTTTTTTTTTTTTAATTTATTTACACTGTTACCCCCCAAACCACCCCTCCCCCCACCCCTCTCCCGTGTACGCGCCGATCAGCGCGACTCCCTAACCCCCGGCGTCATTGTGCGGCATACTGTACGCCCCGCAATTACACCGTGTGAACATAGCCTAAGGGTGCGTTCACACAGCAAAGGACAAAATCTGCTTGCGCATTACACCCTTGGAGACGCCAAGACATTGTGCGGCCGGATCGTTCAGTTAGTAAGCAGCTGCTTTTTTTATTATAATTTTACACTGTATACACATTTAGTACGATATAATTCATGTTATATACATGATCTTGTCACTTAGGATGATTTGTAATACCTTTTCATATGTAATTTTTCACTTACACATTAACCTGTGTTTATACATTTTTTTATGTATGTTTCACTATATTTTATTAATTTATATTTTGACTGTACACTTATTGATTAATTGATGTTTATGGGATTGAGTCACTATATATATCACTTTGTGAGCACTGTGTGCTTAGCTTGACAAAGGCTCTGGTCAGAGCCGAAACGTTGCTGCTCTTGGGTGAATAAACTACCACATTCTTTTTGAAGTGCTGCCTCTTTGCAATTTTTGGAGTCAGCAGAACTGTCCATCCCAACCGTTTTTTTTTTTTACACAAAAACGGTGTTTTTTTTATTTTTTTAAAGGGGATGTATCGCTTCTTACTTCGGCTGAGTTACACCTCTCTTAGCTTCCCAGCTCTGTGAATGCAGGGGCGTTTCTTCCCCTCCCAGCTGGACAACATCATCCCCCCCTTCACTGCTGGCCTGAGACTCCTCCCTCCCCTCTGAGTCCACATATCACTGTGTCTCTCCCTATCAGTCTTATTTTATAAGAGCTGTATACATACCACAGGCTGCATTCAATCTAATCTGAGCACTGATCTCTCACAGCTGGAGATTTATTACAGCTTTCTAAGAACGGCACAGATCTGCGTGTATGCAGGAGAGTTAGGCACAGGGTCAAAACTGTCATGTTTTCTCATTGTACAATCTGCTGCAGTCTGTTTCTGCTAGGTGTGGAAACAGAAAATGCTACGGCCCCTAACTCTGAGTCAGAGACACAGCTCCGTGAATCGACCCAGGGGCTGTACAGAATGTAAACGAGCTCTCAGCTAGTGAATTGCAAGGAGGAGGGATCAGGAGGGATTAGACCCACACTGGATATCAGTGTAAATAAAAACACAAGATAAGGGACACTGTGAGAACAAGGCAGCTTTGCTAATGACATCCAATTGCAAAGTTGCTTGTTTTCACTGTCCCCTTATTCTGAAGACCATTTAATGAAACGATAACACCCCTTTAACTATTTTTGTCACGGATTTTGTCCAGTGTTTTGAACAGTTTTTGGACTTTTTTTTTCAAGCAGAAAAGTGTACTGCGTGCAAATGCAGTTTTTTTTTTTCTGTAAATTGTCGAAAAACTGCCAAAAAGCGCAAAAAACCATTTGCCCACTTTCTGCTCCGTTCCCATTGACTTCAATGTTAATTTTCTGTCCGGAAACCGAGCAGAAGAACATGTTCCAAGTTTTTCAGACCACCGCCGGTGTGAAAAAACATTCGGTAGAAAATCCGTTCAGTGGGGAGCGTTGCTGGTTGGTCTTCGGACGATTTCTAAATCCGCACACAGCCTGAAAAACCGACCAAAATACCATGCAATGGGGACGGGCCGTAATAAAGAACCCATCCAAAGTTTTGCAAAGACTAACACAATCCCTTCTTTAAATAGGAGCCAGCACATGGATCATCTGATCTGGCTTTAGTAACCCACATTACTTGGTGGTAATAGAAATGAATGGTCAACTATGTAATACATAGATGGTCTGGATCCACTAGATCCTCTTTGTTGCTCATGTACATAACCCTTTTAAATGAGTTTTTCAGCATCTTTCACTTTCAGCTGAATTCATTGTGGGCAAACCTGCTGCTACACTGATACAGTTGCTGAGATATCAAACCTCTGTTAGGGATTATACATCAATCATCTTCTAATGAATAGGCTAATACCCAAAAAATGTTGTGGACATGTCCTGTTGCTTTGGCGGAAGATAGAGGTATGAAACAACCCTTTTAAGTGTTATCAAAGACTACCATATACCTACAGTGGGTATAGAATGTATTCAGACCCCTTTAAATTTGTCACTCTTTGTTTCATTGCAGCCATTTGGTAAGATCAAAAAAGTTCATTTTTTTGCTGATTAATATACACTCTGCACCCCATCTTGAAAGAAAAAAAAAAGAAATGCAGATATGTTTGCTAATTTATTAAATAAGAAAAACTGAAATATCACATGGTTTTAAGTATTCAAACCCTTTGCTCAGTATTGAGTAGAAGCCCCCTTTTGAGCTAGTGCAGCCACGAGTCTTCTTGGGAATGATGCAACAAGTTTTTCACATCTGGATTTGGGGATCCTCTGACATTCTTCCTTGCAAATCCTCTCCAGTTCCCTCAGGTTGGATGGTGAACGTTGGTGGACAGCCATTTTCAAGTCTCTCCAGAGATGCTCAATTTGGTTTAGGTCAGGGCTCTGGCTGGGCCAGTCGAGAATGGTCACAGAGTTGTTCTGAAGCCACTGTTATATTATTTTAGCTGTGTGCTTAGGGTCATTGTCTTGTTGGAACAAGAGCCTTCGGCCCAGTCTGAGGTCTAGAGCAGTCTGGAAGAGGTTTTCATCCAGGATATCTCTGTTCTTGGCCACATTCAATCGCAACCAGTTGTCCTTTCCCTGCAGCTCAAAAACACCCCCATAGCATGATGCTGGCACCACCATGTTTCACTGTTGGGATTGTACTGGGCAGGTGATGAGCAGTGCCTGGTTTTCTCCACGCATACCGCTTAGAATTAACACCAAAAAGTTCAATCCTCATCTCATCAGACCAGAGGATCTTATTTCTCATAGTCTGGGAGTCCTTCATGTGTTTTGTTTTGTTTTTTGCAAACTGTATGCCGGCTTTCATATGTCTTGCATGGAGGAGAGGCTTCCGTCAGCACACTCTGCCATAAAGCCCCGACTGGTGGAGGCTGCAGTGATAGTTGACTGTGTGGAACTTTCTCCCATCTCCCTACTGCATCTCCGGAGCTCAGCCACAGTGTTCTTGGGGTTCTTCTTTACCTCCCTCACCAAGGCTCTTCTCCCACAATTCCTTAGTTTGGCTGGACAGCCAGGTCGAGGAAGAGTTGTGGTCGTCTAAAACTTCTTCCATTTAAGGATCATGGAGGCCACTGTGCTCTTAGGAACCGCGAGTGCTGCAGAAATTCTTTTGTAGCCGTGGCCAGATCTGTGCCTTGCCACAATTCTGTCTCTGAGCTCCTTGGGCAGTCCCTTAGACCTCATGATTCTTATGTGCTCTGACATACACTGTGAGCAGTGAGGTCTTGTATAGACAGGTGTGTGCCTTTCCTAATCAAGTCCAATCAGTTTAAATAAGCACAGCTGGACTCCAATGAAAGAGTAGAACCACCTCAAGGAGGATCAGAAGGAAATGAACAGCATGTGAGTTAAATATGAGTGTCACAGCAAAGGGTCTGAATACTTATGACCATGTGATATTTCAGTTTTACTTGTTTAATAAATTTGCTAAAATATTTACAGTTCTTGTTTTTTTTTTTCTTACAAGACGGGTGCAGAGTGTACATTAATCAGCAAAAAAATGAACTTTTTTGATCTTGCCAAATGGCTGCAATGAAACAGAGTGAAAAATGTAAAGGGGTCTGAATACTTTCCGTACCCACTGTACATACGGTGACAACTGAAATCCAATTAGCATACCCATAACCTCAAAATTTCTGGCACCATTTTAACATGATACTGAACAGTACAAAAGCCTTATGCATTTGATATGCAGAGCGTATGCTATGATTTAGGACGCTATGAATATCTTCATATGACAGTAATTGTGACTACACATTGATGCCCATCAAGCAGTTGTGTGTATTAACACATTATAGACACATTTTGATATTCTGTAAGTTGTTCCCACAGTGTTACTGCTTACAGTTTTTGCTATAGCGGCACATGTTGCGAACACAATGATGTTGCTTTAAAGATTGTCCTTGCGCCAGTGCCCGTACAGTTATGCTGTGTTTGCAGTATTATCTATACAGTAGTTCTAACTACATGGCCGTACCTGTATAACAAGCTTGTGTAATACATTTTAAATCATCTTAATGAAAAACCAAACTGCCACCATTTTTTTTTCCCCTTCTGATGAAACAATTTACTTATGCTTGTCATTTTTGCATTGCTTTATTAAAAAACATATCTTATGTCCTGCTCACTCCTTGTTTCAGGCACTCATTTTAGACTCTTTCAACAGTTATATTCATTTGATAGTAAAATAAATAAATGTGTGTATGTTTGTGTGTATATTGTATATATTGTAGGGATCAGCCCAATGGTCGTATGGGAAAACACAGTCCACGACATCCGTTTATTCCTTTATGGTGGCGTTTATTGATCCACCAAAATAATCAAAGAAAAACAACGTCGCTGGCCTTCAGCCCGCAAACATAACAGTACTTGTTGTATCACTCAGTCTCTGGGTTCTTTTTCCCCACCATGATCAAGCCACAAGGTGATTCACAGACAGCCTGCTATAGAAGCCCTCTCCAGCTCTCACTCTGTCAGAGCTCCTTCTGAGCGGTCACCACCCTGCTCACCTGACCCACCAGCCTTACAGGACGTCATAAGGTTGCGTCCACACAACACTGGTCAAAACAGTGTTTTTGCAATCCAAACTTTTGAAAATCCGAGTCATGTGAACTGCAATTCAGTTGAGGTCTCTGGGGATCCTTTTAGGGGCCGTTCACACGGCTTATTTCGCCGCGGTTTGGAGCCGTACTGCGAGCCGGATTTGCGCTGCAGTACGGCTCCAATCCGTCGCAGTCATTACAGTAATCCACAGTTCTCATAGAGAACTATGGATTCTGTTCCTTCTCCCAGCTCGGCGAATCCGCCAGGTGGGGCGCAAGTGACATGCACATTATCCAGGCGCAATACGCGCCGTGGATAATGCATTGTCTATGGGGCCGGCGGGCAGCGCCCCCACACCCGCCCCTTATTCAAGCCGGAATTGTGAGCGAAATCCGTCCTGCAATTACGGCTTAAATAAGCCGTGTGAACCGGGCCTTACAGTCGGATTTTTACAGTTAAGACCCGAATCTGCTTAAAAATTGGTCTGTAAAAGCATGTTGTGTAGAAGGGCCATAGCTTGTACTCTTGCTTTGTTGTGGCACAGTCCCCAAGGATTTCGGGCAGGATTATACCTTAAAACCTCCCTCTGACACTGGTTAAAGGATTTTAAAAATTAATCAAAATAATAGTGACGTTGTCAATACATTACCCATCTTGACTGGCTCATTGCACAGATCTTTGCTGACCTTAGAGGTGTAGTGGTGTTTTTTTGTTTTTTTTTCTGGGCACTATGCCGTAATCTAATTAATGGAAAACTTACCAACCCACTGCATTATAGGACGACAACTACTGAATGTGTCTAGCAACAAGCATGTTGATCATTTTCAGTGATGACTTGTAATATAACATATGCTGCACGATCAGTGAAAGAAAAGAAACGGAGATTAGTAAATTACCTTGGGAGACATATTCAGGATCTCTCGTTTAGCTGCTGTGTTCTGCAGTCTTTCCATCCCTTTTAGAAACACAAGCTCTTCTCTTTTAACAGCATAGTTTTATAAGGGCCTCAGATGTTCAGCTGCCTGTACTTGACTATTTTCTGGGTACATTCTGGAAATGGCATTTTAGATGAATGGAAATGTAAACCTGGTTTGATTCTGTTTTGTTGAAGTTTCTGTGTAGTGTGAAAATTGCAATCTTCTGTGGATTTAAATTTTCAAGTGCAACCCCGGGCAAACGTCATGGAATTATGTTTTTACTCCTATTTGCGATTTGTGCATTCTCTAAAGTGTTTAATAGCTGAACATTCTGGTTTCATTAAACATACCTCATATAAATTTAAATTCTGAAACTAATGGCATATGCTTTTCTGCATCTTGTAAGGGAAAAAATATGATATAATTTAATGTTAAAGAATAAATAATCAATAAAAAAAGATCACAATAAGTACTTTGTTGCTCTCATTTTAGAGTTTAATATACATAAATCTTTGCCTTCACTCATGATACTACATTGAGCTGTAGACATGCTTTCAAGTGTTTTTCTGCTCATTTTTCACCATAAGTTTTCAATGTGATTGTATCTGGACTGTTTGCTGGCTGTATAATTGTTAAACCTTTTCTTCAAAAAAGGTTTTAGTTTCTACTTTGTCCTAAAAAATGACTTCATCACCCATATCATAAATGAGTTGGAAAATGTGACTGTTTTTACCAGAAAGTCATCTTGCGGGTTTTTTTTTTTTTTTTCATTAGAACCTCCAGCAAACCATTTAGCATCATCCTGCCAATACAGATTGGTGATTCGTTTCTAAATATCAGTTTTATTCAGTCTTACACACTCCATGACTACTACTTTGGCCCCCTGTAACACTTGTTTTTTTTTTTGTTTGGCTTTAATTCATATAAGTCCCATTTCCTTATTTTATTTAGCAGATTTTTCACAGTTCTACCATAACCATTGACTTTTGTTACATTTTTTTTTATTTGTTCATTGTCTATATTTAAAGCATGTTGCTTCTAGTTTTTTCTTGCCTTAAAATTTTATTGTTGCACCAAATTTTACAAATAGCTGGCTGGGAACAACCAACATCTTTTGCCGCGTTGGATTTTCACCTTGTAAGAGTTTTATAATGTTAGAATTGTTTTAATTAACCACTTATGTTTTCTTTCTACAGACTAATGCTCATTTTGTGATGCCTATATGGCTTTATCACCCAGCAGAGGTTAAAAGTGTCTTTTTTGGCCTCCACCTGACTGGTTTACAGTATCATGTAATAAAAAAAAAATGTGTAGGTTAAGCAATTGATGGAAATATATATTTCTTCAACTTTTTTTTTCTCTCTGATGTGGAAAAAATTATGCCAGCTATTATGTTTAGCTATTTAATAACATTTGTTTGTGTTTATACCAGTGATGTGTGTAATTGCATGAGTATCCTCTTAGTTGGCTAATTCCATACTATTTTTTCCAAGAATCTACAATCTTTTGGCAGTTTTTGCACACTTTAATGTAAGCATAATATTTTACCAACCCCATTCCTTCAGAAATAGTTCATGCTTAGTGGGATCAGGAAACTTTGGGCTGCTGTTTGTGGGCTAAGTTGGCTGTCCTCTCCCCACCCATCTCCTCCCACACACACAGATTATATGTGTACCGATGGGGACAGTAAAAATAAGCACTTTTTGCAATTGGTTTGCATTACCTAAATCCGTTAATTTAGCAACTATGAGCTAATCTGCGCGTTTCTAGAGCAAGTGGTCGGACCACACCCCTTTGCTGTGATTGGCGGCCTGATATATCATTCAGCCCTGATGGGACACGCCCCCATGCTTTGGCTGCCTGCACTCTGTGGTTGCTCCCCTCTGAGTTGTGTAAAATTGAACAGCTTTCTGTGCTTGCTGCTGTCTGTGCTCCTATATGCTCATCTCCCAGCCCTATGTGAAGGATTTGGGCAATTACTGAGTCTTATAAAGTCTCTTCCCCTCTACCTCCTACCTGATAAGAGGGGGGTGCAGAGTGCATTTCTCACATTTCCTTTATCAGTTCAGGCTGTATGTATAACTGCTTACATTAATACAGGTGTTCTGGTTACAAGGAGCTTGTTGAGGGAGGTAAGAGACAGAAAAAGCTCAAGTCTATGAAAGCTTGTGATGAGAAAACCCCTTTAAGGAACAGCAGAGGAAGCTGAACTTTTGTTCTTTTAGTTGTTGCCAGCACTTTACACATCAGACACTTGTAGCATATCTTATGGCTATTGTCAAAAGTGTTATTTATTGGCATATTTTACATCTATAGGAGTTTACTCCCATAAGTTATTTTAAGTTGCATGCACCTTAACTTGATCATAATGTAGAAGGTAGGGTAATTTAACAGCGGTCAACTAGTGGATTGTGCTCTACAAGTAGACCTCCGAGCAACAACTAGCAGGTCTTGGTGTTAGACCACCAATGGTGCACAAGGGTGGTAAATATGGAAAGGGTGGATGTGAAGCAGGTGCAGTCACTAAACTGTGGTTGCTATCAGTATCCTAGAGGCACATGACATCTTTAGAGAAAAGAAGGGGTCATGTCAGAATTTCCTTTGGCATTCTCTGTTTACAAGATCTTAAAAGGAACCTGTCACATAGGTTATGCCCCCCCTAGTGACAGACATGCTGTTTCCAGCGCTGTGTCCCCTATTCTGTCAGATGCAGCAGTTTTAGAGCATTTACCCCTCAAATCTTATTCATGAGCAGGTGATAGCCCCACCCACTGACAGTTATTCACATGTTTCTACCTATTCAAAGTAATAGGTTTATCAGTTGATGTGGGCGGGGTTAGCCTCAGGTGGGCGGGGTTTGAAGAAAAAAAACTGACTACGAATGACTCTTCTGGCTGAAAACTGCAGATTTGAGCATTAAACTTTTGTAAAAAAAAAACTGAAAAGTGGGGCGTGTAAAATTATTTGGCCCCCTTAATTTAATACTTTGTAGCACCACCTTTTACTGCGATTACAGCTGCAAGTCTCTTGGGGTATGTGTCTATCAGGTTTGCACATCGAGAGACTGAAATTCTTGCCCATTCTTCCTTGGAAAACAGCTGGAGCTCAGTGAGGTTGGATGGAGAGCGTTTGTGAACAGCTGGAGCTCAGTGAGGTTGGATGGAGAGCGTTTGTGATCAGCAGTTTTCAGCTCTTTCCACAGATTCTCGATTGGATTCAGGTCTGGGCTGTGACTTTGCCATTCTAACACCTGGATACGGTTATTTGTGAACCTTCCATTGTAGATTTTGCTTTGTTTGGATCATTGTCTTGTTGGAAGATAAATCTCCTTCCCAGTCTCTGGTCTTTTGCAGACTCCAATAGGTTTTCTTCCGGAATGGTCCTGTATTTGGCTCCATCCATCTTCCCATCAATTTTAACCATCTTTCCTGTCCCTGCTGAAGAAAATCAGGCCCAAACCATGATGCTGCCCCCACCATGTGTGACAGTCGGGAGGGTGTGTTCAGGGTGATGAGCTGTGTTGCTTTTACGCCAAACATATCGTTTTGCATTGTGGCCAAAAAGTTTGATTTTGGTTTCATCTGAGCAGAGCCCCTTCTTCCACATGTTTGGTGTCTCCCAGGTGGCTTGTGGCAAACTTTAAATGAGACTTTTTATGGATATCTTGGAGAAATGGCTTCTTCTTGCCACTATTCCATAATGGCCAGATTTGTGCAGTGTAGACTGATTGTTGTCCTATGGACAGACTCTCCCACCTCGGCTGTAGATCTCTGCAGTTCATCCACAGTGATCATGGGCCTCTTGGCTGCATCTCTGATCAGTCTTCTCCTTGTCTGAGATGAAAGTCTAGAGGGACGGCCGGGTCTTGGTAGATTTGCAGTGGTCTGATACTCCTTCCATTTCAATATGATCGCTTGCACAATGCTCCTTGGTCTTCATGATATTCTCTGCGCTTTAAACAGAACCCTGAGACTATCACAGAGCAGGTGCATTTATACGGAGACTTAATTACACACAGGTGGATTATATTTATCATCATCAGTCATTTAGCACAACATTGGATCATTCAGAGATCCTCACTTAACTTCTGGAATGAGTTTGCTGCACTGAAAGTAAAGGGGCCGAATAATATTGCATGCTCCACTTTTCAATTTTTTTTTTTTTTTTTTTTTTTACAAAAGTTTAAAATATCCAATAAATTTTGTTCCACTTCACAATTGTGTCCCACATGTTGATTCTTCACAAAAAAGTTAAAATTTTATATCTTTATATTTGAAGCCTGAAATGTGGCAAAAGGTTGAAAAGTTCAAGGGGGCCGAATACTTTCACAAGGCACTGTAGTAAACTGTCCTGTGATTTATTTTTACTTGCACACTAGTTATTGTTTCAGTCTTTTTGTTACTGCAGTTTTTATATGTTGCCTATTTTGGGGATCTATAGGACCTTAGTACTCTGTCATTTCCATATATGGAAATATTTGAGTATCCTAAATGTATTGAAAAGGCCCAGTACATTTATTGGTATATGACATATGCATCCTCCAGTTAAAGTAGATTTAGTGCTGGCAAAGTTTGGTCACCCCTGGACAATTTCATAAACCCTGTGGCTGGGTCTCCTGTTGCTTCAAGGACTGTGAAGGTTCATGCTACCCACAAATAAATCTGCTGTATACCACGGGCATAAATGTTCTAAATCACAAGATGTGGTTATGCAATTTTGTCTGGTTTAAAAATATCTGAACACGTAAACCATATGTATAAATAAACCATGGTACATGGCATCGTGTTTATTGTGAAATCTGAATATTAACTTCCTTTGCCAATGTTCTAACATTCGCAAATTGCAGAAGCAATCCGCAATGGACATATAGAAATATTTTATAAAATGCAAACTTTACTAAACTGAGGGTAACCCCACCCCAAATCTGTTCTTTCATTGAATAATAAATGATTTTGTGTTAGTCTTTGACACTCATGCTGCACCCTTTTCAGTCTGTTGTTTTTGTGACTGAAATTCTCCTCCAGATTGCGATTTCTGTCCTTTTTTATAGTGTACTTCTTTTGCCATGTGTTATAGTAGAAATCAACTTCTGAGTCTCCCTATATCTAAGGATTGCAGTAATGACAACCTGTCATAGGCAGATATGTATTATATAAAGAGACCAGTAGCTTTCTGGCACTTTCCTTCTGTGATCCTAACCTCTGCTTGCCTGGTGAAGACAAATGTGCTGTGCAAGCAGGACTATATAGATGGATACTCCCTTAGGATCAAGGCACAGAGGTAGGTGTATTAGAGCTGGTAGTTCACTTCTTAGAGAAAATAAAAAACTGACCCTATGGCTCTGATCACGAGTTCTAGCTCTGGCTTCTTACTTTTCCTGCTCTGCCTCTCGCTGTGTAAAAGCTGGGAGCAATGAATGCTAAGATCTCTGGATCTGTGGGAGAAAGTGCTAAATAGAGTTGAATGCATCTTTAAATTAGTAAAAGAAACGTATCAATTACATTCCATTTAAAGAAGATACAGAATATACAGCGGTTGAAATAAGTATTGAACATGTTGCCAATTATCTAAGTAAATATATTTCTAAAGGTGCTATTGACATGAAATTCTCACCAGATTTAGGTAACAACCCATCTAATCCGAACAAGCAAAGAAAGTAAACCATAGATGCCCTTAAATTGAGTTATCTGTAATGAGAAGTGACGCAGGTAGAAAGTATTGAACACGTTTACTGAAATGTATTCAATACTTCGTACAAAAGCCTTTGCTGGTGATGAAACTTCAAGAAGCCTCCTGTATGGAGAAACTAATCGCATGCATTGCTCAGGTTGGATTTTGGTCCATTCTTCCACACAAACACTCTTCAAATCCTGAAGGCTTTGTGGACTCCTTCTATGAACTCCGAACTTTAGTTCTTTCCATAGTTTTTCTATTGGGTTCAGATCAGGTGATTGTCTGGGCCATTCTAGCAGCTTTACTTTCTTTCTCTGAAACCAATTAACAGTCTCCTTGGCCATGTGTTTGGGATCATTGTCTTGCTGACATGTCCACCATCATTTCATCTTCCTCATCCTGGTAGATGGCAGCAGATTTTTAACAAAAATGTCTCAGTACAATTGTCCATTCAACCTTGTATGAAGTTTGTCAGTGCCCTGTGCTGAAAATACAAACTGAGAAGCCAGTCAGAGGTAGCAAATCCTCAAAGTGGCCTCTACTATATACCAGTATATCAGTACATCATCAAAAAAGGGTATAGAAAACTTAACCTTTTAATACTAAAATCTAATATTTCACTATGAGAAACAAATGTCAGAGTGGAAGGTATAACTGAAGGTAACTGATACACCTAGAAGTAAGGGACAGCCAATAAGACTGTAATGTGTCCTTATTTAGCCTATGTCACCCTAATACCTAGCCACAGGGTTATCGGTCAGATAAAGGTGTCCCTGTCCTGAACCTCACCCATCCACACTCTGAGCCTAGTTAACTACAAAATTCTGACATGTTTCCACGTTCCATATGACATTTCATCAGGGGATAAAGTTTGGAAGGGTTTAACTGTGAGAATAATAGACAGCAAATAGTATCCAAGCCAAACAATCAAAGTGACAAAGTAAATAGTGGTGTCACTAAACATCACATCCAAATATTAAGTCAAAAAAATACAAGAACCCAGATTCTGGTTCAATTTTAACCTTTAACTAGCCTGCGGGATGGAGTAGGAGCTATCACAGAATTCCGATATATTGCAATAGTATGGAGTAACATCCAATGGGATAGGCTAGGTAAAGATAGCCATCACTAGAGTCCCATACAGTAAAAGGATTTTTTTTTTGTGCAGATATATCCAGTGGGAACAGCCCTAATTACAGGATGTATGTACAAAACAATGGCACAGAGGATACCTATAAATGTATCTTATAATTGAATACAATTTAGAATACCCAATTAAATAGTTTATCCCAACAGTTAGCCAATATGTTGTATGTGTATGTATAAACCCATAAACGAGTCTCCGCACACTAAATAAAGCAGTGTCAGCACCACATGGGCATATATATACCTGAACAAACTAAACACACAGGCAACATTAGTGGCAAATAAGCCCAGACCCTACGTAAAACATTCATAGTGCCCTCTTTACTCTATACTTATCCCCTCTGGCATCTGTGTCACAGAAGGTGGGGACCCTGGTGTGGTCCCATACATGTTCTTGCCTCTTAGACCGAAGCCACGTCTGCAGGTCATTCACTAGATCCCCCCGTGTGGTTCTGGGATTTTTCCTCACCATTCTTGTGATTATTTTGACCACAAGGGGTAAGATCTTGCATGGAGCCCCAGATCAGGGAGATTATCAGTGGTCTTGTAGGCCTTCCATTTTCTAATTATTGCTCCCATTGTTAATTTCTTCACACCAAGCTACTTGCCTCTTGCAGATACAGTCTTCCCAGCCAGGTGCAGGGCTGCAAGTTTGATTCTGGAGTCCTTTCAGAGCTCTTTGGTCTTCTTCACCATAGTAGAGTTTGGAGTGTGACTGTTTGAGGTTGTGGACAGGTGTCTTAATGAAGTTACAGGTCTGCGAGAGCCAGAAATGTTGCTTGTTTGTAGGTGCCCAAATACTTATTTTCCACCATAATTTGCAAATAAATTATTTCCAAATCAGACAATGTGATTTTCGGGATTTTTTTTATCACTTTGTCGCTCGTAGTTGAGGTCTACCTATGATGTCAATTACAGGCCTCTCTCATCTTTTTAAGTGGGAGAACTTGCACAATTAGTAGCTGACTAAATACCTTTTTTCCCCACTGTATGTCAGGATTGCCGGTTCATTAAGAAGTATGCATGTGCTGCATAGCTGCACCCGACTTCCAGTTCGGGCGCATCAGATGATTGCCGGCTCTCCTGTTGCCAGACAACCTCTGTAAACAAATGTCAGAGGACTGGCTGCCAGGTCATAGGCAGCCAGTCCATTGGCTGCAAAGTTCAAAAAGAACAATACACTGGGTTTATATATGGCAGCTATGACAGTCATAGTCACCAGATGTTTACACAGAATGTAGTTTAGAGTAATCAATCATAAAAACAAGACATTACCCCAAGTAGCTAATAGATCATTACAGCATCAAGGTAAGGCTCTCAAGTTATATCATATTAAAGATAGAGAATAAGGGAGGCAAAAGGAGTCAAGACTACTATAACATACTAGGGGAGACAAAGGGTTAGAGGAAGCTTGTCAGAAGGCAAAAAAAAAAAATCCCACAACCAACCACAGGTCACAAAACTTGTCGATTCCATGTCCAGCTCCTAAAAGTAGTCCATTGTCGATCAGTATTAAAGCACTATCCATTGCCTAAGCCCAAATTCCTCAAGGGTCCACAGCTAAAGAAGATACATTTCCCCTAGAAAATACATTAGTTTAAAGGGCACTTTAGTTGCCTACAGTCCAAATGTCCAAATCATGGGCTCATACACATATATGTCAAATCGCATGTATTGCAAGAGGGGGCATAAAGTGGAAGCAGATATATTGTTGCTATATTTCTCATTTAGACCCAAAGAGGATGTAGTCTTCAACTGGAAGATCCATGCCGTTTCTTGTTGTAATAGGGATCTATCTAAGTCACCGCCTCGCATCAGTGGTTTAACCAGGTTGATCCCCATAAATCTAATAATTTTGATTTCTCTGTCATGTGCCTTATTTAAATGTCTTAAAATTCGAGTGTCCCTCTCATGGTGTACATCATTGGCATGTTCACCTATTTGTCACCTTCGTTCTCTAATAGTTGTCCCGATGTATTCAAGACCACATTTACAAGTTATTTTATAGATCACTTCCTTGCTTCTACAATTAATGACGTGAGCAATCCGAAAGTCCCTAGCCAACACATTGCTGTGAAAAGATTTACCCATTTCGACACGATCATAGGCAACACAACCACTTCATTTGAAGGAACCTGTAAGGACTTGATTAAGCCATGTCCTTTTGTACCTTTTCACTTTCAGAGTGGCTGTGTGCTCGAAGATTCCTAATGTTTTTTCCTCTCCAGTGAGTAATATGGGGTAATCCCCTACCATGCTGTTAAGTTCAGGATCTAATTTTTAAATCTTGCTATTTTCTCACACTAGCAGCTGCACCATCAATATTTCTAATGAGTCTAAATATTTTTTCTCTCCCTAATTGTCATCCCTCTTTCTTGAGAGCAACAAAGTCTCCCTCTGACAAGACAGGGCATTCTTATAGGCCTCCTTTTAGGAAAATTGACACAAAAGTGACTAGGTCATCCCACCCCTCCAACTTCAGAATTCACTTACACAACACATGTCCCAGGAAGCCATTAATTATGCAGGAGACATTCAGACTTGACTAACAAAGGACAGAGAGGAGATCATCCTGGCAGGAGATCAGCACATCAAAGAATTCTCATTTAAATTCATTAGCACCTGACTAGTTCAAAGGGTTGTGCCAGACTCAAAGGCACCGATATTTCATAAAGATTTTTGAAAGAATCGTGAATCACAGGGGTCTACCCAAGTTTCATACAGTATTTTAAAATATGAAACTTTCCACACGTCCAGCTGCCATGTTTGTAGGATGCAGGGTAAGGGAGAAATCCAAAGCTGGCCTTAGAAACCAAGTAGGATAGGCATGTGTGGTACCAGGCCATAGCATCAGGTTCTGATGGTACCACTGGCTCAGTTCTGTCCCAATGCCCTGCCATGGTATGGTCCATTTTAGTGTTCCAGCCAGACAACTGCATGACCCAAGAGGGAGGTGTGCAGGCCGTCCCAGGGGCATGAGGGGGAGTGTAGGTGGGTGCGACATGGGCTGTCCCAGTACTGATTTAAGTCGAAACCCAGCTTTGCCCAGGACCCTTCTCTATTGGAATGGGTTACGCCGAGCGTATAGAAGTATCCAGAACCAGCAGGCCACATTTCACCCCGGTGTGGACGCGGCAAAAAGCCAACCTAAGGTAACTAGACACATCTTGCTGCCTCTTTGTTTCTAACCATATCCTTATTTGCACCTCTGACCAATATCTGTATTGTCCCTATGTATATATTGCTTGTCTAGTGCGCCCTCCAAGGCAAATTGAATCTGTAAACTTTAATCTGAGCTAGTCTGTTGTCTTGATAATCAACCTCACCCGCCTTATTCTCGGTCTCTAATATATCGCTACCCAAGGCTGGTTCCTGGCCTTGCTGCAAGTCTGTAACGGACCGGTCTTATAGCTGACGAGGAACTGGTGGCAGTACTGGGCTGACAGAACTCTGTTTAACCAGCGTGGGTAAACGGATCTCTCCCAGCCGTTCAGGGTTGTGGGTGAGTGGGGTATCCTCCTGCACTCCCTGGGTCTCCATGTGCCCATGTGGACAGGGGTTAACTGTGAAACCATAACCGGCTGACCGTGTGCCTACCCTGGGGGGAGCACAACGTCACGACACACCCCAAGTCAGGCCATCGACCCTCGAGTGGGCCCGGCAGGCGGGTTTTCCTGACAGATTGGCGGCCGCACTGTGGGATAAAGACAATAGTGTGTGTGAATGTGGGGCCCGTACTCCCAGACACTAAGGACTACCAGCAATGGCTTTTGCTGCTGGGGTCTTAAGATCAGCTCAGCAGTAGACAAGTTCCAGTACAAATACAAGGTGTTGGGTGCATTCAGGTTGCAGTTTTTGTGTCGGTAACCAAGGGTTACAAGGATGGCTGGTCGTGGCAGGGGCAGAAATAACCAACAGGCCAAAGCTGTGGGCCCTGAGGAAAAAGATGGCGAAGTTGGCTAGGAGGGGCTCAGCCCAGACTAGGCTGTTGACTATGAAGGCGAGCTTCAAGGCGAGGAGGAATCCAGCTCGGGCTCCTCAAGGAGCCAGTCACAGATGGTCAATTGCGCAGTGGGCTGCTCATCCTCAGCTATTCTCTTGCAAGCTGTCCTGGCTAAGATTGAGGCTGGAGACCTCGACACCTACAATGCCCTTCTAGCAGCTGCAGAACGTCGCGAGCAAGCAGAGGCGGCAGCTGCAGAACGTCGGGAGCGGGCAGAGGAACGCCAGCG
This sequence comes from Phyllomedusa bahiana, assembly GCA_025379985.1. Taxonomy (NCBI): domain Eukaryota; kingdom Metazoa; phylum Chordata; class Amphibia; order Anura; family Hylidae; genus Phyllomedusa; species Phyllomedusa bahiana. The sequence continues at coordinate 57,938 of JAODAL010010742.1, read as the reverse complement.
GGAGGGTGACCACCAGTTACAGCTGCTCCAGCTACAAAAGCCACAGTCCACCCTGGCCAGTCAAGAGTCCCATGAGACCCAGGTCCCAAGTTAAGGGCAGAGGACTATCCCATGTTGGATAAGGCGGGGACCTGGAAACCTTTTTGCTGGCATTAGAGAAAATTTGCCACCAGCACCATGTACTTGAGGACCAGTGGGTCCGGTTCCTAACTCCTCATTTCAGGGGGTAAAGCCCTGGAGATCTTTGGGGACCTGCCCAGCGATGCCACCCTGACCTATGAGAAAGTCAAGAAGGCGCTGATCCGGCAGTTCAATCTAACCCCAGAGATGTACAGGAAGAAGCTCTGGAAATTCAGCTGGGTATTACCGACAGTTGGGCTGACCACATGTGGGCCCTCCAGAGAGCAGTGGACCTCGGGGTTGGAGATCACCACCGTCCAGCAGCTGAAGGAGCTCATTGCGATTGAGAAGTTTTTATGGAACTGCTCAGAGGACCTCCAGCAGCACCTTCGTGACAGGAAACCGAAGGGGGCCTCCGCCACAGCAAATATGCCGACAATCGGGAATCGGAGAACAGAAGCAAGCCAGCTGGAGGGGGGGTAAGGCACCCATTGGGCCAGTTGTCCCTACCCTTAAGCCCGGGGACCCCCCTGCCCATGCTTCGCCGTCCATGGGGGAACCCCCGACTCCTTCCATCTTTGCAAACAGCCGGGACACTTCAAGGCCGCATGTCCCCAGCGCCAGAAGGGCCCGTCCCAGTCCCCTGTTCCAAGGCCCACCATTGTTTTGTGTGTGGGTGGGGGAAGGCCTCTTGATAACTACCAGCCCGTTACAGTAGGCCGGGCTGTGGCCATGGGACTCTTGGACACCGGCGCGGAGATGACTGTGGTACGGCCTGAGCTGGTGTCCCCAAAGGACATGATACCCGGAAAGACTCGCACTGTCTCTGGAATTGGAGGCATTGTGCCAGCGCTGCCAGTAGCCAAGGTGTATTTGGACTGGGGTACCGAGCAGGGAGTGCGGGAGGTGGGGGTATCACCGAACATTCCAGCCAGTGTTCTGGTAGGGATAGACTTGGGGTGGCTGGTGGCACGTTTTGAGGCCCCTGAAGCCCCAAGGTCTGCTCCCCCCCCCCAATGTAATGTGTTATCCACCTCAGTTAATAATGTGGACTATGTTATTAACCTGCATACTGATGGTACTGTGGGGGGTGGGTGATGTCCCTCTCCATTCTGTGGAGAGGAGGTGAGGTCAGCAGGCTGCAATGAGGCAGCACGGTGTGTCCAGCATGCCTGCTGGGATTTGTGGTCTCCTGGTGTGGTAGCAGAGTGGACAAACAGGGGGCAGACAGCTGTGGTGGGGGAGCATATAGATGAGGTAGGGCTCCCAGGTAAGGGTGCTGAGCAGGGTCTCCCCACAGCCGGGCCAGACAGCTGTGGTGGGGGAGCATGCAAATGAGGCAAGGCTCCCAGGAAAGGCCACAGGGCAGGGTCTCCCCACAGGGGGGGGGGGGGACTTTGAGGGGAGAGGGGAGGGAGGAGGTGGCCGCTGTCACGCGCTGTGGAAGCCAAGGAAGGCTGTCCAGCATTTTATGGCCAAAGATGGGGTTGATGTAGCTCACACTACATCGTGCGACACCTGAGAGGGTGGGGGGGGGGGAGGCAGCCCCACACCAGCGGTTGTGGCCGCTGTCCCGCGCTGTGGGAGCCAAAGGAAAGGCTGGTCCAGCATTTCTACTGGCCAAAGATGGAGATTGATGTAGCTCACTACTGCCATTCGTGCGACACCTGAGAGGGTGGGAAAGGCGGGGACGTGGCCCAAAGCCCCACTAGTATCTCTGCCCATTATAGATGAGCCTTTCAGGAGGGTGGCTGTGTATTTAATTGGACCGCTATCCATTCCCAGCAGCTCTGGGAAATGCTTTGTACAGACGGTAGTAGATTATGCCACTTGGTACCCAGAAGCGGTAGCCCTGTCATCCATTCAGGCCGACAAGGTGGCCACCGCCTTACTGGAGATCTTTTTTTGAATGGTTTTCCCCAGGAAATGCTCAATGACCGGGGAACCCAGTTCATGTCAAAGTTAATGAAGTCCCTTTGTAAGCAGATACAGGTGCAACATCTGGTGGCCAGCCCGTACCACCCACAGACTAATGGCCTGTGTGAACAGTTCAATGTACCCTGAAGCAGATGCTTAAAATGTTGGTCGACACCCATGGGAGCGTTACCTCCCACACCTATTATTCACTTACCGGGAGGTTCCACAGTCCTCAACGGGGTTCTCCCCCTTCGGGCTCTGGTGAAGGAATCCTGGGAGGAAGACGTAGCCACCCCGGAGGTGTCAGTCATGGAGTATTTTGTGCGCTTCTGTGACAAAATGCAGGCCTCAACTCGGCTGGTGCATCAAAATATATTGTGGGCCCAGGCTGACGAGAAGCAGTGGTACGACCAGAACGCTTGTGAGAGGACCTACCAGGTGGGTCAGAAAGTGTGGGTACTGGTATCTGTACCACAGTACAAGCTTCAGACAGCCTGGGACGGCCCATATGTCATGCACCAGCAACTCAACGCCTTAATGTACCTGGTCACCCTGGACCACGACCGGGGAAGGCGGAAGGCCTTCCATGTGAACATGATGAAGGCGCGTCATGAGCGAGAGGCATGTGCCCTTCCAATGTGCAACCTGCCCGAGGAAGGAGAGATGGAGATCCTCCTGGATATGCTCGCCCCGGTCAGGGCGGGTGGATCCATAGAGGATGTGGAGATTTGCGGACAGCTCCTGGAGGACCAACGGTCCAAGCTGTGGGTAACTCTCCACCCCTTACGGGCATTGTTAACCAACGTGCCTGGAAGGATGGAGTCAACCGTCCATCACGTGGACACCGGGGATCACCTCCCAATCCGGTGTTCAGCATATTGGATCTCCCTCGAAGTGCAGCAGCACATGTTCAAGGAGATTGACGAGATGCTGAAGCTAGGGGTCATCCAGGCATCCAACAGTGCCTGGGCTTTGCCCATAGTCCTCGTCCCCAAAAAGGATCGGACTGCAGAGTCCCCTGAAACGTGAGGTACGGGAACGCTCTGCCTTTATCTCCCCATTTGGACTGTACGAGTCCACTGTCATGTCATTTGGCATGAAGAATGCTCCTGCCACTTTTCAGCAGATGGTCAACACGCTGCTCAAAGGACTTGAAGGGTGCGCAGCCGCGTACCTGGATGACATAGCCGTTTTCAGTCCCACCTGTGAGGATCTCCTCCAGCACCTGACGGAGGTGCTCGGCAAATCCGCCAGCCAGGCTTGACCATCAAGCCGGAAAAGTGCCAACTGGGCATGAGTGAGGTCCACTACCTGGGGCACCGGGTAGGTGGGGGGGCCTTGAAGCCAGAGCCTGGAAAAGTGGATGCCATCGCATCCTGGCCCACCCCCAGGACCAAGAAGCAGGTGATGTCCTTCTTGGGCACCGTTGGGTATATAGGAGGTTTGTTCCACACTATAGTAGCCTGGTAAAGCCCCTGACGGACCTCACCAGGAAGAGGTTGCCCTCCGCTTTTGATTGGACAAACGACTGCGAGAAGGCCTTCCAGGCCCTGAAGGCCGCCCTGTCCAGCTCCCCAGTACTACAAGCAGCCGACTTCACTCAGCCATTTATAGTACAAGCCGACGCCAGTGACTCGGGCCTCGGAGCAGTGCTCAGCCAGGTTGACACAATGGGACAGGGACATCCTGTTATGAACCTGAGCCGGAAGCTTCTGCCAAGGGAAGTGGCCTACTCCCCGATGGAGAAGGAATGCCTGGCAATAGTGTGGGCCCTGCAGCAGCTGCAGCTTTACTTATATGGGCGTCATTTCATCGTGGAGACAGACCACAACCCACTGAGCTGGTTACTCACGGGCTCCAGAACCAATGGGCGGGTGCTACGCTGGAGCCTGGTGCTCCATCCAACAGTACCACTTCGCCATCCGCCACCGGACGGGCCGAGACCATGGCAACGCCGATGGGTTGTCCCAACAAGGAGAGGGGGAACGCAGGTGCCTGGGAGAACACGGAGTGGTGCTGCCCCCTAGCACTCTCTAAAGGGGGGAGGTTGCGAGAAAATTGACACAGAAATTACTGTCAACCCCTCCCTCCCCCCCAACTTCAAAATTCACTCACACAACACATGTCCCAGGAAGCCATTAATTATGAAGGAGACATTCAGACCCGGCCAACAAAGGACAGAGAGAAGATCATCCTGGCAGGAGGTCAGCACATCAAAGAATTCTCAGTTAAATTCATTAGCACCTGACTCTGGCTGAAAATACATGGGCTTCCAGACCCCCAGATTCAAAGAGTTATGCCAGACTCCAAGGCACCAATATTTCATAAAGATTTATGAGAGAATTGTGAAGGTCCACCCAAGTTTCATATTTTAAAATATGAAACTTTCCACACGTCCAGCTGCCACTCCCACATTCGTAGGATGCAAGGTAAGGGAGAAATCCAAAGCTGGCCTTAGAAACCAAGGCTTGTGTGGTACCACGCTGTAGCTTAGGCCCATCTGCTTCTGCTGGTGCCACTGGCTCAGTTCTGTCCCAATGCCCTGCCGTGGTATGGTCCATTTTGGTGTTCCAGCCAGAAAACTGCATGACCCAAGAGGGAGGAGTATGCAGGCCGTCCCAGGGGTGTGAGGGGGAGTGTAAATGGGTGCGACATGAGCTGTCCAGTATTGATTTAAGTCGAAACCCAGCTTTGCCCAGGGTCGTTCTCTATTGGAAGGGGTTACGCCGAGCGTACAGGAGCATCCAGAACCAGCAGGCCACATTTCACCCCGGTGTGGGCCCAGCACAATACCAACCTAAGGTAACTAGACACATCTTGCTGCCTCTTTGTTTCTAACCATATCCTTATTTGCACCTCTGACCAATATCTGTCTAGTATTGTCCCTATGTGTATATTGCTTGTCTAGTGCGCCCTCCAAGGCGAATTAAATCTATAAACTTTAATCTGAGCTAGTCTGTTGTCTTGATAATCGACCTCACCCGCCTTATTCTCAGTCTTTAATATATCGCTGCCCAAGACTGGTTCCTGGCCTTGCTGTAAGTCTGTAACGGACTGGTCTCATAGCTAACGAGGAACTGGTGGCATTACGGGGCTGACAGAACTCTGTTTAACCAACGTGGGTAAACAGATCTCTCCCTGGGTCTCCCTGTGCCCGTGTGGACAGGAGTTAACTGTGAAACCGTATCCGGCTGACCTTGTGCGTACCCTAGGGGGAGCACAACGTCACGACACACCCCAAGTCAGGCCATCGCCCCTCGAGTGGGCCCGCAGGGTGGGTTTTCCTGCCAGCTCCTTTAGCACCCTATCTGTGTATCCTCTTTCCAGGAAATATGGTTTGTTGTTTAAACTCACTGAACGTGTAACAGTTCTGTCTTATTCTAAGGTTTCAGTGGAACTGTCCCACCTCAACAAAGTTGTGGTGGATTTCGGGTAGATTGTAGTTTCCAGATCACCTCACGCATTTTTTCCTTATAAGTATGTCAAGAAAGGGATGAACATTAGGGTTACTGTCAAATGAAAACTTCAAATTTAGAACAATATTCAAGTTCAGATATTGTACGAATTCCGTAAACCTCTCTGGGGTCCCATCCCAAAGGACCAGCACATCATTGATTTGATGTATCTGGTCCAGAGAAGAATCTCATCGTTTTAAAGGCGTTTGCCTCACCAAATACCAAATTGTCCTCCCACCAGCCCAGGAGCAAGTTGGCATACGCCAGTGCACAAGGTTGATTTTTTTGAAGACAAACTGGTGAGGACAAACTCAAGTAGGCGTAACGTGAATCTGTTATGGGCCTTGGATTGACACCCTCAAAGTCAAATAAAATTCTATATACTTATCTATACCTTTAGTAAATTTGATCTGTAGGCAAATAAAGTCTGAACATGTGTCCTTTAGATGGCGTTTTTTTTTTTCTTTTTTTTTTTTTTTTTTTGTTTTTTTTTATCCTAGGAGAATGTACCTTCTTTAGCCGTGAACCGCTGTGGATTTGAGCTTAGGTAGAGGGTTGTGTTTTACCAGTGATTTACAGTGGTCTCCTTTCAGGAGTTCGACATGGAATCTGCAGGTTTAGTGACCTGTAGAATTCCTGGAACCCTTATTGTGTAGGTTGGTTATTTTTTTTATCCCCCTTCTCCCGACAAGCTTTCCCCTGACCTTAAATGTCCTCCCCTAGTATGGTTATAGTGAAGCCCTTACGACTTCCTTTTGTTTGCCTCCCTTATTTCTCTAATCTTTTAAATAAGATATAACTTGAGAGCCCTACCTTGATGATGTAATGATCTATTAGCTACATGGGGTAATGTCTTGTTTTTATGATTGATTACTTCCTAAACTACTTTCTGTGTAAACATCTGGTGACTATACTGTCCATAGCTGTCATAGATAAACCCAGTTGTATTGTTCTTTTTTTTGAACTTTGCAGCAGGCCAATGGACTGGCTGCCTATGTCCCTGGCAGCCAGTCCTCTCTGACATTTGTGTTACAGAGTTTTTCTGGCAATCCATGAGAGCCGCGATCAGGCTGACGCGCCGGAGAACAACTGAAAGAAGTCAGGGTGCAGCTATGGCAGCACATGCATACTTCTTAATGAAACCGGCAATCCTACATACAGTGGGGGAAAAAACAATTATTTTAGTCAGCTACTAATTGTGCAGTTCTCGCCACTTAAACAAAGATGAGAGAGGCCCTGTAATTGACAATCATAGGTAACCTCACTATATGAGAGAGACAATAAATGAGAAAACAAAATCTCCGAAAATCACTTGTCTGATTTGTGAGAAAGAATTTGCAAATTTATGGTGAAAAAATAAGTAATTTGTGCACCTACAACAAGCAACCATTTCTGGCTCCTCGCAACGCTGTAAACTTCATAAAGACACGACTGTCCACACCTCAAAACAACAACACGTCTCAAACTAACACTTATGTGTAAGAAGACCAAAGAAGCGTCAAAGGAACACCAAATCAAAATTGTAGCCTATTAGATACTTTGGGAGTAATGTCTTTTATTTTTATGACTGACTACTCTGCCTTCCGCATGAACAGTCTTCTGTGTAAACCTTTGGTGACTATGAACAGTCATAGCCTTGCCATAGAAAAACCCAGTGTTATAGAGTTTTTCTATATTCCAAACTTTGCAGCCAATGGATTGGCTGCATCGGTCCTGTGAATTCCTCTAGGCATTGGTGCTACACAGGTTTCCTTGCTACAAGAAGACCTGGCATTTCTGTGTTGCTTATCCTACTACTCTATCCCGCATGCTATTTAAATGTTTCGCCAGCATTTAAAAGTTGGGGGGATGTCTTGTTTATCTTTCAAGTTACAGTTGCACTAGAATGTGAGTTCTTGTATTTTTTATCGCATCAATATAATTTTTGGATGTATTTTTTTAGTGACACACACTGTTTACCCCTTTCTTTTGGTCACTTTGAATTGTTCTGGCCTTGGGATACTATTTGCTGTCTATTATTCCTCTTACCAGATTAAAAAAACCCCTTCCAAACTTTATCCCCTGATGAAATGTCATATGGAACGTGGAAACATGTCAAGATTTTATGGTTAACTAGGACCAGAGTGTGGAAGGGGGAGGTTCCAGACAGGAACACACTTATCGGGGCAATAACCCCATGCTTAAATATTAGGGTGACATAGGCTAAATAGTGACGCATTACAGGCTTATTGTCCTGTTGTTTCCATTGGTCGTCCCCTACATCTAGGCATATCCATTATCTCCTACTTTTTGTATGCCTCCCACTCTGACATCTGTTTCTCGTAGTGGAATTGAGCCAATTTTGACAGTATTAAGTATTAATGGTTAAGTTTTATATACACTCTCTTTGATGCCTTGTCGTATGCTTAAAAAGGCCCCAAACAATGATGTTTCTTCTATTACTATACATCACAAACTTCGCCTCACAAACATGGTGTGTCTTTAAAGGCATCCAAAGAGCATCAATTTTTAGTTTTCTTCTGACCAAAAACTATAATATTTCCCAGTATCTCACGACAGCTTATCTAAATGTTGTTTGAGCAAACTTAAACATTCTTTGAACTTGCTTTTTTTGTGGGACCTTGTTGCTTTAGTGAGTGTTGGCATAACAGGCCATGAGAAATGGAATGTCACTACTAAGTTTTTTTTTTTTTTGTTTTAAGACAATAATTGTACCTGCTGTTCAGGTAACTGCAAACACTCGTGCTTTGTGTAGCTCTCCTCCCACAATGGAGTCCTTGGGCTTCTTGACCATCTCTTCTATGAATTTGTTTTCACATTCATCCCCTGTCTCAAATCTTGCAGGGAGCACCTCGCCCGTGGCCGGTTTTAATTTGGTAAATTAGGGTTTTTTCTTCCAATTTCCAGAATTTAAGGGGGCCCTAATGACAGTGGCTCCCGTGGATCCTTCAAGTAAGTTATAGGGAAATTATTCTTGCCGTTCAGTAAGTTTATTTAACAATCATAGGTTAGAAAAGTCTTGAGACAGCGTCACTTGTTTTTAACCATCATCAGATGTTTCTTTTGTGTGGCACCCTTTGGTTTACTAAAGACACACTTTTATATAAGGCCGTCAGGTTGAAACCCACCTGATGGTTACTTATTAAGTGGCAGGAAATTTGTCCTTTCTACATTACTGTTTAGATTTAAAACGGCCCTACCACGACATTGCCGTACTCATAACGCAATGTCCGGGTAGGGGTTGTCCCGGCAATTGCCATAAGATGTTACTCAAGCGAACTGCGCGCGGTCACAGGCGGAGCGCGCAAAGATCGCGTCCATGAAACCAGCGGTATATTACCTCTGGCCATCATGTCCGGCTTCCCCCCCAACTGGGAGGCCGGAGTGGAGCTCCGGCCGCGGGAGGATTAACCCCCCGATGTCGCGACATCGTGGTCGCGACATCGCGGCTGGGCGGGATTCAGGATTGAGCTCCTCCTGCCCGATATACGGCGCAGTAATGGCGCTGAGCAGGAGCCGCTAACTTTGATCTCCTATCCCTACCAAGGCCAGCCCCGGATGCAGAATGACATGCAACCGGTTGTCTGGTGACGCGTCACGATGCCCCACAATGCATTTGTGGAGGCTAGCGTGACAGACAATTGCTCATGGGACCAGCATAACAGCTATAAAGCTGTAAATGCCTCTGTCTTCCTAAAATGCCATGAACGATCTGCCGATCGTTTCAAGCAATTTGCCCGCCGGGGAAAAGAGTGTAAAAAAAGTAAAACCACAAAAACAAAAAATAAAAAAAAAACACTTACCCCTCCCATTTTTTCCCCCCTTTTTAAAAAACGCCAAATTTCCGCCCCCCAAAAAAAGGATCAAAAATAAAGCCCCCAATTTTTTGGGTATCGCCCGTGCGTGGGGAAACCCCACCCTAAAAAATCTGTAATTTAAATTTAAACCCCTTTTTTAAGGGGGGGGAAGGGCCGTAAAAAAAAAAAAAAAAAAAACAGCCCACAGAATTGCTTTTTTGTACACCTTTGCAGCACATAAAAGGGAAAAAAAAAAAGCGTTTAAAAAAACTAATAAAAAAACCCCAAAAAAGTTGTACCAATTAAAATCTTTCATTTTCTTTCCCCGCAAAAAAAAAAAGTCCTTAAAAAGCTCTGTATACGGAAGAATTAAAAATTTTTGGCTTTTAAAAGGGGTAGCGATCCCTTTAAATATTTTTTAAAAAAAAAAAAAACATTTTTTTTTTTTTTTTTTTTCAAAAAAAAATTTTGTGCTTTCAAAAAAAAAAAAAAAAACTACAAAAATTTTGGGTATCACCGAAAATCTTTCTCAACCCGAGGGTAAAATAACTTGTCACGGAACTGCAGGGTAAAAACGCTTTTTAAAAATTTAAAAAAAAAAAAACACTGTTTAAGGTTTTGCAGTATTTTCTTCCCCCTCCCTTTCCCAAAAAAAAAAGGGGTTTTTAAAAAGCGATAAAAAGCCCTTTTTGCCCCTCAAAAAGGGTTTACCAAAAAAAACGAAAACCTCTTTTCCCCAAAAAAAAGCCCCTTAAAAAACAGCCCCCAAAAAACAAAAAAAAAAAAAAAAGTTAGGGCTCCCCAAAACTGGGGGTTGATGAAAAAAACCTTTTTTTTCCCTTTTCAAAAAAAGTTTTTTTTAAATTGTTTTTAAAAAAAAACATTTAAAAATTTAAAAAAAATTTTTAACAAAAATGGGAAATCGTTTGAAAGGGGCCCGTTAAACCGGCTTTTTTTTCCGACGGTTTGGGCCCCGTTTTTCCGGGGGCCGGATTTGCGCTTCAATCAGGCGCCAATCCGTCGGGTCATTACGGAAATTTCCAACTGTTCATGGGAGAACATTGGAACCCGTCGCCCCTTTCCCCCCGCCCCGGAAAAATCCGCCGCGGGGGGAGAAAGGGAAAAGGGCACATTTTTTTTACGGCGGGGGCCGGGCCCCCGTAAACAATGCATTGCCCTAGGGCCCCCGGGGAGCGGCGCTACCCCCGGCCCCCTCCGGCCCCCCCCCCCCGTCCCCCCCCTTTTCCCCCGGGCGGTTTTTTTCGCTCAAAAAAAACGGCGCACAAATCCCCTTTAAATGAAGCCGGTGAACACGGCCAAATTTCCTTTATAAAAATCTCTGAGGAAAAACAAAGCATTTTCATTTAAAAAAGAAAAAAAAAACCGCACAGTAAACCCGGCTGAAAAAAAAATAAAATAAAAAAACACAAAACCAGGATTGCGGGTTTTTTTGTACAAAATAAAACTCACAAAAAACCTTAAAAAAAAAATTTAAATCAAAGCATTACATCCCCCTTTTAAAAAAGGGGCCCAAAAAAAAACATAAAATAAACTCGAAAAAAAAAAACCCCACAAGCAGCTCCATTTTGAAAAAAATTAAAAAAGGGCCTATGGATGTAGAAGGGGAAAACCCAAAAAAGGGAAAAACGCAATTTTTTTAAAAAAAATTTCCGCTTCAAAATTGTTTTTAAAGTAATAAAACTTAAAAAACAAATTTTAAAATTTTAAAAAAATCATTGAAAATTTTTTCCCAAAACCCCCAAAAGAAAAGGGTTTCCCGTCTTTTATCCCTTTAAAATGGGGAAAAACGTAAAAAGGGGAAACCCCAAAAACAAAAAAAGGGAACTCCCGTTTCCCCCCCTCCATTTCCCGGGCCCCCAATCAAAAAAAAAAACTAGGAACACCTGGGGCCGCCCCAAAATGCACAATGCCCCCTTAGATGAGATCCCGAGGGTGTTTAAAAATCCAAAATGGGGAAACTTCTGGGAAAGGTTTTAAACCCGTTTCTGGGTATTTTGGGGGGGCTTTGCAGATGCAAACAGGGCCCCCACCAATATCTGTGCGCCAAAACCCAAATAGCGCTCCCTCCCTTGAAAACCCCCTCCCAAATGCCCCAAACGGGAGTTTTACCCCCCCCAAGGAAAAAGGGAAATTGCCAAAACTTGGAAAAAAATTTGGCGTAACCCCAATTTTTTGGGGTTTTTTTTTTTTTTTTTTTTCCAAGTTTTCCTTTTGTAAAAATTAAACTTTTTCCCAGAAAAAATTGCAGATTTTTGGGAAAAAAAAAAAATTTTTTTTTTTTTTTTTCCAGGGGCCCGAACGTTTAAAAAAAATTTTTTTTGAAAACCCCCTGGGGGGCCCCGAAAAAACTAACTACCCCTCTGGATAAAATTCCCAAAGGGGTTTGTATTTTCCAAAAAAGGGGCCCTTTTTAAAAGGGGTTTTTTTATTAAGTTTTTGGAAACCTTAGGGGGGTCCGCAAACCTAAAAAGGGCCCCAAAAAAAAAAATTGTAATAAAAAATGGGGCCCCCAAAAGCCCCCCAGTGGGGTGCTCCTCCTATTCGGGGGTTTTGTGGTTGAGCCAAATAATGAAATAGGGGCCACATAGGGGTTTCCAAAAAGGGGCAGAATTTTGGGGTAATCAATATTAAGGGCCTTTTCCCCTGATCACATTTACCGTATTCTTTGTAAAAAAAAATGTAAAAAATATTAAAAAAATCTGAAAAAAAAAAAAGTAAAATTTTTTTGAAATTTCCCCTTCCATTTTCCCTTTAATTGCGGGTGAAAACACCTAATGGGGTTAAAAATTTTCCCTAAAATTTCGGTTTTGAATATTTTAAGGGGGGTGTGTTTTTTTTAAGATTAGGTAAATTTTTTGGGGGTTTTCTTACATAAGGTCAATCATAAATTAGAAGGGAAACGGGCCCAAAAAAATAGGGGTAAAATTGCAAATTTTCTTTTTTTTAAATTTTAAAAATTTTACAAAACTAAATTTTAATCCCCCCCAAAGGGCCCGAAAAAAAAAAAAAAAAACCTTTTAAAAAAAAAAAGGGGATCCCCAAACTACATATTGTAGATGCTAGTTATAAAACTTTTTTGGGAAGGGGAATAACTACCCTCTTACATGCAAAAATTTTTTGGAATTTTAAAAAATTGGAAAATTTTTTTTTAAATTTTTCACCATAATTTGATTTTTTTTCCCCCCCAAAAAAAAAAAAATCATTTTTTTTTTGGGCCCAAAAAATTTCTTTTTTAACCCTTTAGGCCGTTTTTCACAGGGGTTTAAAATTTCCCGGAGGATTTTTTGAGCCGTATTGAGCTACAAAAATCCGCCGTGAATAAGGGGGGGGGGGGGGCCGGCAGGGGGCGGGGGGCGCCCCCCCCGGGCCCCATAGACCAATGCTTGGGTTTTCCGGGCGTCCGGCCTTTAAATAATGTTCATTTCATTTTCCCCCCCCCCGCGGCGGTTCGCCAAAGGGGGGAAGGAGCGCCGGAAACCACTGTTCTTATGAAGCGGGTTTTTTAAACCGTAATGACTTCCAAACGGATTGGGCCCCCGGGAATTTGGAAGGCAAATCCGGCGGGGGTTTAAAAACGGGGGCCAAATTTCCCGTCAAAAAAATAACCCGGGGTAAACGGGGCCTTAAAAGCACAATGTGTCACGAGAAAAAAAAATCTCTAAATTCACATGGATGGGTTTAAAAGTGTAAAAAAAAGTTTTTTCCTACATAAAGGGGAAACCATGACAGATTTCAAAAATAGGGCTTTTGCCAGAGAGGCCAAAAATTTGGCCCCCCGGGGGTAAGGGGTAAAGCCGGGGGTCATTATTTTTTTTCCTTTTGGTTTTTTTTTAAACCCCTTTTTTCTTTTTGTTTTTAATTATTTTTTTCCCTTTGGTGTCATTTTTAAATTGGGTTAAAACATAACAAAAATTAGGAACATAAAAGGTTTAAATTTCCCCTTGGGTTGGGGTTGGTTTTGGTTTGGTGTGTAATTTGGAACCATCTTTTGGGGAGAATTTTTTCAATAAAAAATTTTGAAATAGTTTTAAACTTGGGAAAATTGGGGGCCCGTGTTTAATGCCTTTTTTCCCCTTTTTATAAAATTTTTTTCCCCTGTGACCAATTTTTTTTCTTACTGAAAGTTTTTTTTTTCCCAATTTTTGGGTTTTTTGTCTTTATATGATTAGGGGGGGTTTCCCCTTTTTTCCCTGAGCTCCCTTTTAAAAAAAAACATTTGGGAAAAGATGTTTTAAAAAACAGCAGCTTTTTTGGGACATAAGGGGCCTGGGGCAGGAGCAAAATTCCTTTTGATTTCCCTATAGGGGGGTTTTTTCCCTGGGCATCCCCAGGGAAAAAGTCACTGTGCAGGGGGGGGGTTTTAGTCCAAAAAGGATATCCCCCTATTATAAATTTGGGGATTTTGGGGTGTTATCTATACACATTGTTGTTACCTTTCAGTGCAATTCTGCCTGTGTTGCTGATAAGACTTCTAAAAAGTTTTCTCTACAGAACCGAAAGTGGCATTATTCAGATTAGTAGCCAAGGTGAAAACTGCAGGATTTCATTGTGTTTTTTACAAATTTTTCTACTGATATGGGGAAAAAAAATTGTTTAAAAAAGTATTAAATAATAGGTCATTTTCTGATGACACATTCCCTTTAAAATAAAAAGTGGCCATCCTGAATGTAATTTTTATGAAAGGCACCCCCTAAAAACCCCCTTTAAACCCCCCTTTCCCAAAAAAAAAAAAGTTAAAAATCCCGGGTATTTCTCTGTAAAAAAAAATTTTTGGGTTTTTTCATTTGCAGCCAAAGAGGTTCTGAATAAAGTATAAATTTGTTTTCCAAACTAAAAGGGGATGTTTTAAACAGCAAAAAAAGGGGGTCCCCAAATAAACCGCACTAACAGCCAAATGAAAAATTTTGGGAAAAACCCCTATTAATCTTAAATCATTAAAAGTTTAAAATTTGGGGTTTTGCAAACAGCCTTTTAAAAATTTGAAATATCTAAAAAACTAAATGGAAAACGAAATTTTTTCCAAAGATTGAAATGGGGTTTTTTGAAAACTAAAAAAAAAAAAATGTGCAAAAAATCTTTAAAAACCAAAATTTTGGGACTGGTTTAAAAAATGTGGGTTCCCCCAAATCATTTTTTTTTTGATTTAAATTTTCTCCTAAAACTATTTTTTAAAAACTGATTTTTCCTTTTGAAGGGAACCCCAAAAAATTTGGTTTTTTTAAAAAAAACCTCATTTGGAGCTTTGAATTTTCATACCCCGGGTTGAAACCAATGTTTGAAAAAAAGGTTTTTTAAGGGTTTCCCAAAATTTGGGCCAAAGGTTTTTTTCTCCTTTTGGGAAACTCCGTAAAGAGTGGTATCAGGGGTTTCCTCAAAACCCCCTCTCAAATGATCTGAAAACAAAGATTTTTAAAACATATTGTTAAAGGGGAATAAATACAAAAAAGTTGTCTCAGAGTTTTAAAAAACCCCCCTGTCATTTTCCCAACTGGGGGAAAACATAAGTAAGGAAAATGGAAGCCCCCACGGGGAAACCATTTTCTTGTTAACCCCCCCAGAATTTGGGCAGGCCAAAAAAAAATACAGAAAGGCAGAAAAAAGAAGGGTTTGGAGAACAGTCAAGGAAAATCCACAGACCAACCCCCAAAAGATTTCAGCATATCTCTTGCTGCAAAGGGTGCCCACTGGGGCTTTGGGTTCAACAATACACAAAACTTGCAAAAGGGAGAAGCGGAAAATTGGGGAGAGTGATGGGAAAGAACCCCCCCTTTATTCTGAAAGAAAACCCCAAACAAACAAAAGTCGCCTAAAGGAAAACAAAAGCACATTTGGACAAGCCAGCAAAATTTTTGGGAAGGAAGGGTTTCCTTTTTGGGACTTGATGAAAAAAATTTGATTTTTTTTTGGGGTTCATTTAAAAAAAGGTTTTTATGAATTTTTGGAAATTTCCCCAAAAACAAAAAGCATTCCAAAAAAAACCACTTGCTCCCGCACTTTTAAAATTTTTTGGGGGGGGGGTTTTCCACCCAAGTTTTGGGGCTTTGGGGGCCCAAATTTGCCGGCACCGGGGAATCTTTTTTAAATTTAAAAAGGGTTCACAAGGGGTTTCCAACTCAGTATCAGCAAAATTCTTCAGAAAAAAGGGTACAAGAATCATGATGTTTTTTAAATTTTAAAGGGCCCCCGGGGTTTGGATTTTTTCGGGCAAGACAAAAAATTCCCCAAAACAGCCCCAAAAACATCTACTCGGTCATTAAAAGGGAAAGGTAAAAAATTTACAATGTTCGGAAATGGCCATCCCCAGCCCCCCAACCCCCCCCCTTGAAAAACATTGAACACTGTGGGATATTTTAAGGGGGCGGGCTGCCCCCTTCTCGGCCCCAAATCAAACTTAAACTGAAACGGGAATTTTTTTTGGGGTAAAGGGGAAAAGGGGTTCAAAAATACCTTCACCCAGGATCCAGGAACTGATTAAAAGCTACGGGGAAGGGACTAGAGGCTTTTAAATTTTTTTTTTGGCAAAAGGGGGGTCAAATTTTTAAATTTTAAAGGGTTTCCATTTTGGGTGTTGGGGTTTCCCCCATATTTTTGGGGAAAAACCGGGCCAAATTTTTGGGTTTTTAAAAAAAATGCATATTGCAAAATTTTTGTGTTAGTAAAAAATAAACCTCTTTTCAATCTGTAAATTATTACTTTTTCCTTCATTTTTTAGAAAATAAAAAAATTAAAAAAGGGCTGTTTAAACCCCAAAAAAATATTTAGAAACAAAAAATTGTTTTAAGGGTTTAAAATTGGGGTCCCAAAAAATTTTTTCCCCCTTTATGCCCGGTAAAACCAGCCCTTTTGGCCCTTTCCCCCACATCACAATTTTTTCACCTTTGTTGGGAAGCCTCGGGTTCTTTTTTGGGTTTGGGTTTTTACTCTATTTGTTGGTCAAATCTTTAGGACTAGGTTTACTCTATTTGTTAGTCAAATTTGTTTTTGGGGGAAAAAACATGGCCCCAAAAGGGAAACCACCTTGGCTCCACCGCGGTACATGATGAATACCTTGTTTAGAGTATCCCAATGGACAATACCAATTGAGGCTGAAAAACTTTAATGTTAAATTGGGGTTTTAAAATTTTTTTAAAAACCCATATTTATGCAGTATTTTTTATTTTTTTTTTTTTTTTTCCCCCCAAATTGGGCAGGGCTTTAAAACAAACAATGTGCTGGGGGGCCAGCCCTGGGTTTTTAAAGGGGTTGGGCCCATCAAAATTTTTGGCCCCTTTTTTTTAAAATTTGAAAAGGTTGTGTGAAAACCAAAATAAGCTTAAACGGGGACTTTTTTTCCTTTTTGAAAAAAACCTGAAGTTTTTTTTAAAACCCCATGGCAGCTGAGCGGGTAGGGTTTAAAATGCTATTTGTAGTTGCTAGCCCGGGTTTGCCTAAGAGGGTTGGGTTAAATTCCTTTTTTTAATTATTAAACTGTTTTTCTTTTACATAGCAAGACTATGTACATTGTGAGAACTTATAGGCTTCTATTTAAAAAAAAAAAAAAAAAAAAGCATGCTTTAGAGAACATACAGTTTTCAAATGCAAATTGTAGTGGATGTTTTTCCCCCAAGATGTTGAATACAGTTTTAAAATTTTTTTTGGTGCAGTGTTTTTAAAAAACTTGGGCCCCAAAAATTTTTTAAAGAAAAATTTTTTTATAACCCCAAAAGTTCTAGAAAAAGTTTTTTGGGAAAATAAAAATTGTCCCAAAAATTTTAGGGGAACTAATTTTTTGCAACGTTTGGGCTTCAAAAAAAAAAAACGTGTTTTTTTAAAAATGGGGAACTTTTTAAACATCCCCACGGGTTAGGTGATAAATTTTGTGGTCTCTGGTGGTTCCATCAGGGGAAAAACCCCTGCAAAATAACACAAAGGGGAAACCCTTTGGGTGCCTGCGGGCCACCCTTTCAAAGTATTTTTAAGTTTTTGTGATCAGTGGGATCCCGTAGTCCAACATAATTTTAAAGGGGGTTTTTTCCCAATTAAAATGTATTTTTGATGACTATGTTATAAAAGCCCGGGTTTAACATTGGTTTCCTATTTCTCCCGCCCTTCAAAATCTAGGGAAAGGGGGCCCCCAAAAGTATGGGCCTAAAATAAAAAAAAATGCCCCCCGCCTCTAAAAAATTTTTCTGAAATTGGGGAAATTAAAGTATTAGTAAATCTGGAAAAAAGGGAAAAAAAAATTTTTTCCCTTCTTCCCGGACCATTAGGGAATTCTGTCACAACTTTTAAAATTTTGTCTATATAAGTGCACATGTTTGGGGTTCCATTCCTTGACCGGCCCATTGAGGGCAATCCCATAGTGAAATAAAATAGATGCAAAAAATCCTTTAATTGCTTTTTAAAAAGTGTGGACTTCAAAAATTTTCCCAGAATGAACCCCGGAAAGACCCAAAGGGAAGGGGCCCCTTAAAAAAGGAAAAAATTTTAGGTTAGCCCTGCTTTATAGCCAAAACCCACCCCCAAAAAGCCTTCTATGCCACTATCTTTCACTCCCCTCCCATTCCTCAAAACCCCTTTGTCTATCCTCCAAAACCCAAAATTTTGGGAAAACGACTTTCCAATTTTCCCCCCCGCTATCCAAACCCTCACACCTAAACCTCTGCTCCCCCAACCTCTTTAAAACGGGCTTTAAAAAACCATCTCCCCGCAAAATTTTACAAACCCCCCCTTTTGCTATATCCCACACCCCACCTTCTCCCCCCACTTTCCCCGGTTTTCCCCTTGCTGCGGGGGGGACATATCCCCCAATCCCCGGGCCCCCCCCTCAACCCCCACCCCACTCTTTTTTTTTCCCCCTGCCCCTTACGGGGCCAAAAGAAGCAAAAAATTTCCAAAAACCCCTTAAATTTTAAGCCCTTTCCCCCCCTAAACCCCCGCCGCTATACCTACCCCCCAGTCTGGAGCTCTCGGGGAATTGCCGTTCTTTTGGCAAAAAAAGATTCTCTTCCCCATCCCAATGACCCCCTTCATCTCCCGAAACCCAAAACCTTTCCCTTGGAAAAAGAAACTTGGTTTGACCACCCTCTGAAAAAAAACCCTCCCCTGTTTGCAGTTTAAAAAAGGCGGGGTTTCAGTTTACCCACAAAAAACCCCCCCTCGGGAAGAAAACCCAAGGGGGGGGCGGGGGTCGGCCTTCTTTTTGCCCAATTTTACCCTGCTCTTTTTTTTTTCCCCAATTCCCCCAAATACAACCTTTCCCTCCCCCTTTTACCCCCCTTTTCCTTTGTGCACCCCCGTCCGTTTAAAAACTCCCCCCTTCCCAACCCCCCAATTTGGCTGTTTGGTTTATTTTCCCCCAGGCCCTGCCCAACCCCCGCCCCCCCCTTACGGACCAAATTTCCCGCTTCCCCGGGCCCTTTTTCATTTTCCCCCTCCCCCTGACACCCCCCCACTATTTATCATGGGGATTTCAACTTTCCTTTTCGACCCCCCCTTTGCCCACTATTAACAAACTCCTGTCACCCCTCATTTTCCCTTCGGCCTAAAAACCCAGGGGGCCCCCTCGGGAAGCCACAAAAAAAAAGGGGGAAAACCACAAATGGACCTCACCCTTCACCCTTTCTCGGGTCCAAAATCTAACCCCCTTTCAAACCCCCTCCTTTACCCATCTTGCCCCAAAATTCGGGCTCACCTTCCTCCCCCCCAAATTTTCCACCGAACCTCCCACCCCCCCCCCCCACCCCAAAACTACTGTCCCCCGTAAAAACCCCCACAACACCAAAAAAACCCCGGGGAAATTTCCCCTTTGAATCTTTTTTTTTTTACCCTTTTTCCTCCCCCCCCCCCCCCCCCCAAATTTCTAAATTCATGCCCCCGGGACATAGCCACCATTTTTCCCTAAAACAACACAATCACTTTTTCCCTCTTTTAAAGGGGGGTCCCCCCCCTCCACCCCCAAACAGAACACGCAAAAAAAAAACAGAAAACCCCCTGGCACAAAAGACTCCCCAAAAAACAGCTGAGGCGAGTTTTCCAAAATTTGGGCGGGAAACGCCCCCTGGAAAAAAAACCCCGCCCCAAAGGGACCCCCTTTCGCCTAAATAAAAAACAATAAACTGCATACTTTTTAAAAATATCCCAATCCCGCTTTCACCCAAAAACAGGACTACTTCCCCAAACCCTAATATCCCTCCCGTTTTCAAAACCCCGAAAAACTGTTCAAAACCTTAAAAGCTTTTTCCTCCGCCCAAACCAAACCCACCCCCCCCCCCCACCCTTCTTTCCCCAGCAGTTGACTTTTCCCCCCATTTCACTTTTTTAAATAAAAATAAATTTCCTTTTAGCCCAAAAGCTTAAACCCCAAGTCCCCTCTGCCCTTTTCTTTTTTCCTGCAGTGTCCCCAAAACCCCAACCTAAAAACCTGTCATAACTCTTCCCCCCAAATCTTCCTTCTCTATTTGCCCACTCTGAAAAGCTCCCCACTCAAAATTTTCCAAACCCCCAAAATCACTACCTGAAAAATTTAAACCCCTTTCCCCATCCCCCCTCACCCCAAACCCTCAGTGCTTCTATCACCCAAACCCTAAAACCCCATCTCTTCAACCTATTTTTCCCTCTGGCATTTCCCCTTTTCCCCTTCCTTTTTAAACATGCGCCCCAATCACCCCCACCCCTTAAAAAGGGGTTGCCCTTCGCCCTAAAAAAAATAAATTTGGGGTTTTTAAAAAAAAGATTTTTAAAAAAAACAAGCCTTTGCAATATATGTTCATTAAAAAAATTTTCCCTATGATTTTGAGCTACCCCCTTGTTAATTGGGGGGTCCCACCCAAGTTTTCCCCAAAATTTTTTATACCCAGCCGCCCCTGTTGACCCTTTATTTTAAACTGGCGGGCCCAGGCCTGAAATGACCCCTCACCTTTGAAGACGGTCGGACCCAAGACCCCCCCCCCCCGCAAAAATTTGTTTTCTTTTAGTGGGAGAAGGGGGGGGGGGGGAAACTCGGGGCTTCTATGCCCTTGGGTTTTGCCTGGTTTAAAACCCTGTGTTTTCCTGTTTTCCATCCTGCTCTCTAAAAAAAAGTTTTTGAGCAAGATGAGGCGTTTTCAATAGATGTATAGCAGTAAAACCCTGTTTTTTTACTAAAAATCAGGGTTGTTTTGGTGGAGCTGAAAACCTTTTAAAAAAACTTTTACAGATTGTAAAACATTTCCCCTTTATTGTACTAGGGACACATCCTGAGAAAACACTTTGCAGCTTTCCTGCCTCTGTTCTGAGAGGGTTTGTTTGTTGTTGCTGGAGATGTGGAGATATGTAAGCTAAGCAGAGGGTATAGGAACACTTGCAGCCCCCTGTTATGCTATTAGCATTTATAGACCTCTCTAGGCAGGCACACACAGGGTTAACTCTAGCAGCAATCCCGGATAGCTGCCTGTGTGCTGAGAGGAGGGGGGGAGAGAGGGAGGAGAAGAGGCAAACAAGCTAGCACGCCCCTCAATTCAACTCCCATTCACAGACAGAGGCTGAAAGCTATTAATGAGACAACTCCTTTAAGAAACCATCTCTTGACCCCTCCTCACTGTCCAACTATCGCCCCATCTCAACTGGCTTCCATTCGCCTCTATAAACTCCTCGAACAACACGTCTAATCTTCAACTTTCCTCTCATCTATCTACCACCTCTCTCCTTCACCCACTGCAATCTGGCTTCCGACCCCACCACTCTACAGAAACCCGCCCTAACCAAAGTCACCAACGACCTAGCAACTGCCAAAGCCTCACGCCATTTATTCTGTGCTTCTCCTCCTAGACCTCGTCCTCCGCCTTTGACAATGTCAAACCACTCACATCCTCATACAAATCACTCCCTCCACTCGGCATCATGGACTTGGCCCTTTCCTGGATATCCTCCTACCTCACTGATCGGACATTCAGCATCTCTCACTTCACGCACCACCTCCTCCTCTTGCCCGCTCTCTGTTGGTGTACCCAGGGGTCTGTCCTGGGCCCACTACTCTCTTTTCTATCTACACTACTGGGCTGGGTCAACTAATAACAATGCATGGCTTTCAATACCATCTGTATGCTGACGATACCCAACTCTACATCTCCGGCCCAGATATTACCTCTCTACCCTCCCGGATCCCTGACTGTCTTTTCGTCCATATCCTCCTACTTCTCCTCACGTCTCCTGAAGCTAAACGTGGAGAAAACTGAATTCATCATCTTTCCACCGTCCCACTCCATCCCTCCACCTAATCTCTCTATCACAGTCAATGGCTACACTCTCTCACCAGCTCCACAAGTCCGCTGCCTTGGGATAACCCTTGACTCCAATCTGTCCTTCAAACTGCACATCCAAACCCTTTTACCTCCACCTGCCGCCTCCACCTGAAAAATATCTCTCCGTAATCCGTTCATTCCTTAACTTCGAAAGCAAAAAAATGCTCGTCCATGCCCTCGTCATCTCACGCCTAGACTATTGCCAACATCCTTCTCTGTGGCCCTCCCAGCTAGCACCCTCGCTCCCCTCCAATCCATCCTTAACTTCTGCTGCCCGTCTGATTCACCTCTCTCCTCGATACTCCTCTGCCTCTCCCTCTGCCAATCCCTTCACTGGCTTCCCATTGCCCAGCGAATCCAGTTCAAGGTTAAGCAACCTTGACCTACAAGGCTCTCCATAACCATTCCCCTCCATAAAATCTCTGCTCTAATCTCCAGATATCTCCCATCACGCAACCTCCGCTCCTCACAGGACCTTCTTCTCTGCTCTCCCCTTATCAGCTCCTCACACAACCGTCTCCAAGACTTCTCTCGTGCTTCACCCACACTCTGGAACTCACTGCCCCAACACCTCAGACTCTCCCCCACTCTCACCAGCCTCAAAAGCAACCTGAAAACCCATCTCTTCAGGATTGCCTACAACCAACAATAACCCTGCTGTCACTACACTATACACAACCATGTCTGCCCCTCACCTTCTGTCTCTTCCCACCTTCCTTTGAGAGTCTAAGCCCTTGCGGGCAGGGATCTCACTCCTTCTGTACCAGTTGTTAGTTAGTAATTTGTCACCTTTGTACTTGTTTGACCTATGTTATGTATGAAACCTGAATGTACAGCGCCCTGGGACCAAGGGCGCTCAAAAATAAATAATAATAATAATAAAAGGTCTGAGTGGGTTAAGAAAATTAGAAAAAACAAAAAAACCTGTGTTGGTTTCAGGAAGGCAGTTTCAGGCTTTGCTTTCCTTACTACTGTTCTCCTCAAGGGAGGATAGAGCAGTTTGTTAATTCATCATCTTGGCACATTTTCAACTTTCCCATACTTTGTCTGTTGGACGTTATCCTTCAAGGGAGTTCAGTTATTAGCGTATGAAAATACTGAACATCTGTGAGATCTCCCAGCAGCAGGAATGGAGATTGGGTGCCAGAGAATAGGAGGTGTTGAAGGACTTTTGATCAGTACCATCTTCAGTTTAGTATGCTATGCAGACACATTTAAAACCTGACCTGAAAGCTATGCCTTTCTTAAATAATGGAGTTAGCAAGTTTCGTTTTTTTTTTGTTTTTTTTCCAGAAAGTCTGGTTGCCTTGTTAATGCAGAACATTTCTATTGCTTCAATGTCACCAAATTTTTTTTCTGCATGATTTGGTAGGCAGTTCTCGTCCTATTGCTAGATAAAAGGCCATTGTTAGAGATCTTTTTCCGTAAAGTAAAAAAAGAAAACATATAACTTGGCACCATTACAAACCCATCCTCTTCTTCATTGTAAGGGGCCAACTATTAGGGTAAGTTCACCCCTATACATGGTATAACTGCCATGGATATATAGCTGAAATGCAGCAAATGTACATGATATATTTAGTGGGATAGAAATGCGGGGTTTTGAAATGGTGTGCCAAGCAAACTAAGTCGCACTTTCTCCACGTTCACTCTATTTTCATTAGTGGGCAAGTGGAAGCTACACTGCTACATGTCTAGATGCCCGATAGCAGGTATTCAGATATGCTGGACTGGCAGAGGCCAACATTCAGACGTTAGGTTACTCTTAGGTTATCTGACCCAGCTGTTGCCTAAATGGTAGATGTCGAGGGAGAAAAGAACTGGCAAACTGAAGTTCAACATGTCAAATAATGGAGATAAGCCTCTGCTAGAGGAGAGTGACCGCAGTTTTATCCCCTCTCACCATTTCGATCACATGAGTGCTTTCCTGGCCAAGTTTGCTTACACATAGTATCAAGAAAAATCTAACGTGTATAGCCAGACTTGTGTCCTTATAATAGTATAACTATTGCACATTCAAATAGGGCAGCAACACTTCTCCTGTATGTTTATGCAGAAGGCTTAATGTATCTCATTAGGGAGAAGCACCATCTCTGCGCCTTTTACACTCTACTGGGTATTTGAATATTTCAAAAGGCTTATGGGAAGAGAGCTAAACTCTCCCTGATGAGAAACATTACCCATTCTGAGTCACACTCATTGCAGCTTCCCTGATCTGTGCTCACTAACATAGCCATTGGCCAGTTTTACAGGAGAGCGTCTTAGTTATCAGGACTGCTGTGGTTAATTAAACATTTTTGAAATTTTGTGTTGCCTTTCTGGTCCACTTTTCCCATGTTAAAAACTGAAGTTGTTGTTG
Organism: Phyllomedusa bahiana; assembly: GCA_025379985.1. NCBI lineage: Eukaryota > Metazoa > Chordata > Amphibia > Anura > Hylidae > Phyllomedusa > Phyllomedusa bahiana. The sequence continues at coordinate 34,009 of JAODAL010010742.1, read as the reverse complement.
ATATAATTTGTGTTTGTCATCACTAGCTTTTTTTTTTCTTTTTTTTTATTTTACTTGTCAATATTTTTGTTACAATGGTATACTCTATATGAGATGGGATATTTATCATGCACTGTGCACACAGAGTCGGAGTCCTATGCCAGGAAAAGCTTCCAATCGTCTACATTAATTGTTTCCGGGGGACTCTATTTACCCGATGTAGGCCAAAAGTGTGCCTCATTTTATGCCTCAAGTTATAGAAAAGTACAGCACATTGCTGCTATGCTACTGCAAAAAATACATTCTGCCCAGTATTCATGTTTTTCTTTTTTTTTTTTTCGTGTTGACATCCTATAGGTGAGATGTTTCACTGTATGCCAATACATTGGCACACATGAAAGTTTATCATTGAAAGTATATATCAAGAAATCTTCCTGACCTATAGTTCCAATTGAAGGCTCTGACACAGTCTGCACAGTTCTAATTCTACATTTTGTCTATCATTTTTGAATTTCACCCTTTAAAGAGGATAAAGTAGTAAAAAAGACCCTTTCTCATAAAAATGCATTAGTAATCTGCATTAATGATTTGTAGAATAGAGGGGCATTCTGCAATTCATAGGTGGTAAAACAGGATACACCATGTTAGAAGGGTTGTCAATGATCAGAAAAAGTCTTTCTCTTTTTAAACACCGTGCTACTGTTATAAACGGGCTTTTTTCTATGTTACAAGGCACAGACCTGTCTTTGTAATCCTGGAAAAACTACTTCAATAATGCTGATAAATGTGAATGAAGTAATGACTATATGATATACTGTATATATTATCCAGGTTTACTTTGGTGTATACTAACAGCTTCTCCTTTCCTCACAGTATCGCATGCTCCTCCACCCCCTTCTATACTACAGGTAACTCCACAGTTACCCCTGATGGGATTTGTGGCTAGAGTTCAAGAAAATAGTAAGTTTCCGTGACTTATCTGTCCAATAATTCAAATGTCATAAGTTACATATCTACAAATAACTTTATTTTCTTTTATTGATTAAGAGAACTTCTGAGAAATCACTGTTTTTGATTTTTTGGGGGAGGGGGGGGTGTTTTTTTCCCCTAAAGAATATAATATGTAAAATTTAATTTTAACTTGTTACATAGGATTTACACCCAAAACGTAATCTGATAATGACCATATGCTAATAGTACGATACAAGCATGTGCCACTGTGACTACATGTGTGATCCTCCTCGAACCACAAAGATCAAATAAATCTCTGATCTCCGTTGTTTAACCCGTTCTATGCTGTGATTAACATAATGGCTGAGTACACCTCCCATATGACAAACAAGTCAAATCATAAATTTTGGTTATCTTGAAACAATGGCACCTGTCAAGGTCAAGGATACTTAAGGTACAGTGAACATTCAGTTCTTGAAGTTGACATGGTAAAAGACAGAAAAATGGACAAGGATCTGAGCGACTTTTGCAAGGAACTAATGAAGATGGAGGGAAAACTGGGTCAGAACGTCTCCAAAAAGACAGAGGTTCCCAAAATGCAGTGATTAGTACCTACCAAAAGTGGTCCAAGTGAGGACAACCAGTTAATAGGCAAGACATTAAAGGGGTTGTCTCACTACAAGGATTGCTTGTTAGGTTAAAGATCTTGCAAAAACAAGTCAGTTTGCAATATGTCCATTAACAGTGTCCTACGATTCCTAGATATCCCCTCTTGTATGGGCTGCATCAACTCCTCAGGTGGCTATAGCTACAGACCTGTTCAATCTCTCCTGATAGGCTGCCAGTGCTGGTTGCTATAGCTACAGACCTGTCACTGCAGGCCAGTAGAAGCCAGTAAACACGCCTTTGAATTAAAAAAAACTGAAAAAACAGGACTGAGGCAAGATGAATTGATGTAGTGAGACAACCCCTTTAAGAATTTCTAAAGCTCATTAATACACATGGGTTTAGATGCTACCCCATCTGGTCCCATCTCAGAGTAAAGGTACTATAGCATAAATTTCTATTCTATCGATCCAATTGGGCATCTGTGAGATGTGCAGAAAAAACTAGTCCCGTCCATGGAAGCCTCGCCTCACAACATACAGGATAAAATGCGATTATCCAAAAATGGTATCCCAAAAAAAGTATAATTATTCTCATAAAAAAAAGCATAATTTTAGGCTGACGTACTTGTATGAGGCCATGATCACATGAAAAAATCACAGTAATCTGCCACATTCAAACTTGTAACGAATCTTTTTAAGTATTGCCCAGGTGTAGCCTCAATCAAGGAACCTCCTTGTCTTCCCCTTTCAGCTCACGAACAAACCATACTTGAGGCATATATTTCAATGTGCAAAATCACGTTTACTAGTGCATATTGACATATGCTGTATAACTTTTAGACATTACAGTCCGGATACAGTCTCTAATCGTATAATCAATAAGATTAATGGGCAATACTTAGCTGTTTCAGCCTGATGAAGGAAACTGTGTGTTCCGAAACGTCGCTCGCTGGGTAGCGTGGAGTGTGGACGTGCTTCTGTCAGCTCCTGGCTGGACTTGCTATGATTTATCATTAAGGATTTTTTTTTTATTAACATTTGCTTAACATTTTATTTATGAAAATTGCACTCCAAGTAATAACTATAGCCAGAATACATTTATTACTATGTAATAAGTAAAAGTATCAGTAAAGGGGCTGTAGTTCTTACACTTTTTTTTGCATAATTTGTTCCATATTTTTGCTTTAATTAGTTTCAGAGACACCACCTCCACCACCTCCTGCAGAAGAACCTGTGTTTGATGAATCTCCCCCACCACCTCCACCTCCAGAAGACTATGAAGAGGAGGAAGCTGCAGTAGTAGAATACAGTGATCCTTATGCTGAAGAAGACCCACCTTGGGCACCAAGGACCTACTTAGAGAAGGGTACGTACGTGCTTCTAGCCTTATCTTTAGTAAACGAGGAACCGGAAACATTGGACTGTGACTGATCATATCATTTAGGGTATGTTCACACAGCGTATTTGAAATATGTGTTTTGATATGTATCGCGTGCAGAAATACATAACAAAATATGTATTTAACAATGTTCCAGTCAGATCTCCTTGATTTCAATGTAAAATACGTGCCATTGTTCACACAATATGTATTTTACATACGTAATTGTATTGCGTTTTTCGGACGCGTACAAACAAGTGACGTGTTAATTCTAGATCCGGTTTACTCATGTAAAATCCCTATAGGAAGCAATGTGGTGCATTTTTGGAGGCTAAAAAATGTATCCAAAAACGTATCCCACTTTCTGGTATGTATTTAGTTGCCTTTACACGCCTAAAATACACATTGGGTCGAAACTTAAATAATGTAATAGAAAACGTAGTGAAATATACATCCGAAAAACGTATCCAATTACGCATCAAATATGTATCTAGCTACTCATTACAGATGTGTATTTGGATGCAGATTCGGGCTGATTTCAATACGTTAATTTACATATTGGAAAAACGTATCGGACACGCCATGTGGACATACCTTTACACTATACAAAGGACTGACTGTATATACAAAAACTATATTTACAAAAACATTTTATGGATTTATGCCTTTTTGTATGTATAGTATAAGAGAGAGTTCTTCCACTAACTAGGAGGCTATTACTTTCTGTAGCCTAGCCTTTATGAGGATTCCTGGACTTCTTTTTGTGACTGCAGACTGACTGTATCGTTTACACTACGCTGCGGACTGATTATGAAGAGGCTGAAGCACTGGTTAAGCCTTCATTCTGAGAATTGTCCTGGTTTTAAAACCCCATGGGATCTGGAAATTATGGCATTTATTTAGTGATATGCCACTACTTCTGGTAGGAAAACCTCTCTATTAGGGTTGAAACATGCATGCAGTTTGAAATGCAGTTTTTTTTTAGCAAAAGTCAAAGTTGGATCCAGCATTAGGGACAAATATTACTCCTTTTATTTTTCCCATTCCTTTTAAATACACTTGGCTCAAAAAATTGCACAAGAAACTGTTTGTGTAATTCCAGCTGTAAAGGGAACCTGTCACATTAAAAATTCATTCCAAAATGCAAAACCGCACACTATAGATCAAGAGGAGCTGAGCAAATTGATAGTTTTGTTCAAAAACTTTCAGTATAATATGTCATTCACTTATTCTAATCACTGCTTGTTCTGGGCTTAGTATTCAAATGGGTGGTCCTACTCAGTGATTGACATCCTTCCCTGTATGAGTGTGCAGAGATGGCCATGAGTGACTGAGAGCTGCCCACTTAACTACTGGGCCTAGAATGACCACAGATTTAAATAAGTAAATTACATAATAACCTGAAAACTATATAGCAATCTGCTCAGGTCCCCTGCTCTTTAACATGCTGCTTGCATATTGGAATGCATTGGCGTTTTCTGATATGTCTGTTTGAAAGCTTGTGTTCATCATTAAACAATTCTGGAGCATGTTCTCTGAGTTGTGCTGTTCCTCTTAGTCCTTTTAGACGTTTATTACTGAATCTGTCAGCTGGGTGTTACCAATTAGGGGAGTGTCGTTGCCCATTGTCCAGTCACTGCTGACAGAGCCATTGTGTGCAGAGAACAATTCAGCAATACATTTTTAGAAGGAGTAACAAAGTAACAGCACAACTCAGTGTTATAAAAGAAGATGCTCCAGAATTGTTTCATGGGGTACACAAGCTTTTACTGAAGCAGACATATCAGGAATGGCCTTAGGTCCTCTTTAAGTGGGTAGCCATTTTGGCCTTCAAATACAGTGAGCCAAAAAAAAATGTCCATAACAGCCACAATTTTTATATTCTTTTGTTGACAATAGCCAAATTATTTTTTTTACTTCACATGCTCTGTCTCAATAAAAACAGGTAATCATATGGGCACAACTGCAGTGTCCATTCAAAGTATTGAAATTGTGCAGTGCTTAAAGGAATTGTTTCACTGAACCAAAAGCAGATTCATGCATCCTGCTTCTTCCTGGTCAGGCTGTGCGTGGTTCTATAGCAGTGATTAGCATATCAGCTTGGCATTCACAGCTCTTCTAATAGCACTGACATGAGAGCCGGAGATGTTATCTATAGTTCAGCGAGCTACAGAGCTCAAAGTAAACTAAGGAGATTGCTTGTTTGAGATAATGCACTGTTCTCAAGCTGGCGGCAATCCAACGTCATCCCTGCTATTAGATCAGACAGAGAAGAGGGGAGAGCAGGTCGGTAACCTAGAGAAACCTGTGTGCACTCAGAGCTGATAATATCTATCATATCTCCTCAACAAAGCCAAAAAAAAACTAAAACAATATGTCTGAAAACTCTTCAATTACCAGTCCCTACATGTTTAAAGCTAATCTTTGTAGTGAGAAAACACCTTTAATGTTAAAGGCTGCAAGGATTGCAAAGGTTTAAACTAGAAAATCTATCAAATAGTTATAGTAGGAAATATTTTTGTATTCATTAAATAGACCCCTAAACTGTTAGGGTATGTTCACACAACATTTGAGAAATACGTGTTTGGGTATGCATTATGTACCAAAATACGTATCCAAATACATATTTAACAATGTAACTGTTCAGTTTTCATTGATTTCAATGTAAAATTCGTATCGTCGTTCAGACAATACTTGCATACATTATTGTATTGCATTTTACGGATCTGTACAAAGAAGTAACATGCCATTTCTAGATCCATTTTATGCATTTAAAAGCCAATAGAAACAATAGGGTATGTTTTTGCAGGCCAGAATACATATCCAGATATGTACATTTTGGGGTATGTATTTGGATAAGTTTTATGCAATATATTTTACGTATTTTAAAAAACTTATTCAACACGCCATGTGCACATACCCTTACATTTCAGAAGATCCTTCCTGTTTGGTAATGTCTTTATTTTTTGGAGTCAAGTGATACATTGTGATTTGTCATGGTCAGTCAGGCAGCTGTGGAAAGGATTATAAATTTTACAATTCCTTAGAATTTAGTAAACTGTATCACATTATCCTTTTTTTAATGCTGCATATGTAGAAAATCCACAGCACTCCTTTAGTAGAATTGAACGAAATTTATTAATTCACATAATTTATCATCAGCTCTCCATTTACATATGATTGGTGCAATAATCAAATAGAAATGCCCACAGAGTAGTCCAATGTTTTGGCCGGATAGGGCCTTCCTCAGGGACAAAAGAAACAGACAAGGAGCATGTAGGAGAAGGATGCTCTGCTTCTCCTACATGCTCCTTGCCCGTTTCTTTTGTCCCTGAGAAAGGCCCTATCCGACCAAAACATTGGACTACTCTGAGGGCATTTCTATTTTATTATTGCACCTACCCTATGTAAATGGAGAGCTGATGATAAATTATGTGAATTAATACATTTCGTTCAATTCTACTAAAGGAGTGCCGTGGATTTTCTACATATCGGATTACATCCTTTGGCTTTCCACTGAGCACTCGCACGTCTTCATATTTGGTGTACGGCACCATTACCTTTTCCTTTTTTTGGTGCTGCAGGCACATAAGCTCTCAGCTTCCATTTCATAAAAACCTCATTCCAAAAATGATCTGTGGGTTCAAGGTGGTGATTCACTTAATAAAAGTGTTTACCAGGCAAGCAGATACCTAGAGGCCTCAGGGAGTTCTCTAGTTTAGGAAACCTGTATTCATGTATCATAGTAGGGAATTCTGAGATAAAATAGAGGTCCTTTGTGAAGGAACTTCCACTCTGAGAATGGAGAGTAGTAACCAAAAGTGGTTCTAAAGAGTGTCTCATTCTGGAGGACTGGTTCTGTCCTGCATCATACAGGCAACCAATTGATTTGAATGTACGCTGTGGTGGCACAGCAGTAAGTGTTGCATTTCTCTGCAGTGTTTTCACATAGATTAATCTGACTTCTGGGAGTTCCAGCAGGGAAATACTCTGATCAGCTTATTGTCAAGAGACCCTTCTTTTAAATAGATGTCCAAAGCAGAGAACTCCTAGACGTGGTGGATAATTTCTGACGTAGATTTTGGCAAGGACTGGCAACATCTGTCGATGTCAGTGGGTGAAGCAGGCTCTCATTTCCACTTTTTTTTTTTTTTTAAATAAAAAATACCTGTGAATAGGCTTTTGAGTGTCCCACCAACATGTATTGTGCTGTAATTTGCAGTGGGGTTGTAGTATGGAATCTTGTGGACAACATATGAACATGGTCTCAAAAGCTTTTATTTCTTTTTTTGGTAAATGAAAGACTTGACCATAAGTTACTTGGAAATGCACATGTGACAAATCTTTCTTTTTATTCCTTTCCTAGTTGTGGCAATTTATGACTATACAAAAGACAAGGAAGATGAGCTGTCCTTTCAGGAAGGAGCCATTATTTATGTCATCAAGAAGAATGACGATGGGTGGTACGAGGGAGTCATGAATGGTGTGACGGGGCTTTTTCCAGGCAACTATGTGGAGTCAATCATGCACTATTCTGAATGATAACCCAACTACAAACCTGTTCCAGAACAGAACCATTGAGGCTTCCCAGACTTCCATGAGCCCCTGGGGGGCCACTTAATGAACCGAAGAGGATCATTATCATTTGAGGCACTTCATTTTGTTCCTTTTTGTTTCTGACCATTACAAAAAATAGTTATACAAGAAGTTCAATCAAATGTGATCTTCCTGCTGCTCCAGAGCAGTTCTGGCAAATTGTTTGTTGGACTCAGGATATCTTAAAAAGAAATGAATGGGTCTATGACATTTATGAGCTCAATTTCACCCTTATGCCACCCAATATTATGGTCATGTATCTAGAGTAAAGAGATTTGATTTCTGCCAGTGTCAAATATGTAGTGTATCAACTCTTAAAATGAATAAGGTTCTTTCACTGACCACTGATGGGAGCTACACTACCTTAAAAAGCATATGATTTATGTACCTACAGCTGTTAGGGGTGAATACCTAGGTCATTGTGTTTACCTTGAGAACACCAAAGAGAACTTTTTACAACAGAGAGCCTAGGAGAAGGGTCCAGCGCGTTTCCTCTGCGTTGTCATAGAAGGTAAAATAATGCAGTTTTGTTTCATTGTGGACATTGTGGCAGCTATTTTATCATAGATGGAGCAACCCAAAGATATCCAGTAATGCCATATATACCAGTGACCCTCACAACCTGAATAAACTCCTTCAGTTTACACAAACCGCAAGCTAGAGAGTATAATACTTGTAATCCAGCAAAAACGTGTGCTGTGTTATCAAGTATTATAGATTGTGATTTACCTAGGGAAGTAAATTGTTAGATTGAGGCACCTGTGACATGTACATTCCATTTCCCCTTGTGAAAAGCGCCATTAACGTTGAGTGTTTTGTATAGCATTTTTTGGGGTGCTCTACCCTCTCGCCCTCCTTCCTCGAAATCATTGTTATACGTTGTTTTATGGCATTCAGAGAAGCCCGTGTGGAAAAGATCGCTATATCCAGGGCATGTTGCATTTCACGGTGGCAGCCTCCCTCATTAAAAAAAAAAATTAAAAGAAATTACATGGTCTCTTCCCTCTGTGTATAAAACCAGCTTTAAATTTTATTCACACATTGTAGATTTGGTCAGTTTTTTTTTTTCTTTTCTTTTTGTTTTAACAGTATCTGTAAGCAAAAACAAGGACTGGCTCTTAAAAGCAGGGGGGATATAATGGTAGGATTTATACTTCTCTCTCAGGAGTGGCTACATAGTGGTAAGCAAATCTGCAATGCGTGCATGAGGCCTAAAGGCTATGTCTACACAGCACCGGATTCTCGGCGGATCCAGTATTTTGGATCCGCCAAAAATCCGACTGTACCCAGTGCTGCATAGACAGCAATTAAAAATCTGTGCTGTAGTCTTCACAACACTGATTTTTTTTTTTCCCAATCGGTTTAGAAATCCAGCTGATTTTAAAACATGCTATATATTCGGCTGGATTGCCATTGGATTCCCGTACATTCAATGTAAAGGACAGACGGCAAATCCAAAAACAGACCGCAGTTTTTAGCGCAAACCTGCGTCAAAACCCGCAGTCCAGCAATGTTAAAATGCTGTCTGATTTTGGACATCATTTTAACATTGCAGACTAGACATAGCTCAAGAATTGAAAGCCTCCGAGAAGAAGTGCATCTCATATTAAATTAATCTACAGCCTAAAATTTAATGGCAAACAAGCTATGACTTGTCGTTTTGGGTTTTAATCAAGGGCATATTACAGTTTATCTCCACAGAGTTTGATGCTTTCTTTTTTGTAGGATTACTGATTCAGGTAACAGTTGATAAAGGCGTTTACTGTATAGTGTAAGTCCTGAAACATTAGACTTTTCAAAAGCATGACCTCATCTTTTACCCTCTCTTCATGGTGCCTCAGGCCATTTTGTTGTGGCACTCCTGGTATTGTGCTAGAGACAATCATACATATCTGACAGCACATGCCACTGGTTTAACTCCTGTACATCTTTCTCGTTGTTTGCAGTTTAGCAGTGATCTCAGGAATAATTTGCATTTTATATATTTCTTTTCAGACAGATGGTGTTGATGGAAACCAATATTTATAGTCTACTATTAATGAACCATCCATTTTAGCAACTAGTAAATTGTACCTTATGTTCAGAATGGGTTTTGTAGTTTTACGCCTGTGTAATTTGATTATCCTTGCAGTATTTACATCTAGACCATTGAGCTTCCAGATCAGTTGGGTTATGGGGGCAGCAAATTTGAGGTCCCTTTGCCAGATTGACTGAATAGAGAAAAAGGAGCATGCGCTGTATGTATTGCCATGTTGAGTGTAGACTAAAGAGACCAGCCATTCCAGCAATGTGACTAACACTCCCAGGGCTGTAGCACAAAAGTCCCAGCAATAAAACTTGGATCTGTGAGAGCCACATGGCACCTGATAGAAACAAGTACAGTCACTCTACATGTTTACATGCATGACTTCACAGCGAAGCATTATCGAACAAGAGCAAGGATAATGTCCTATGTGACGGTGGCCCACAATATACTCTACAGCCAGAACAGTATCTGTTCATTTGCATGTAATGCTGACATTTTGCATGCACAGGTGGAAGTGATCATTGTAAGTTGACTAATAAAAAATAAAAAAAATGGCTACAAGAACAAGTCACCTGAGTAGAATTTCCTTGACTTAACGTGGGGGGAGAGGCGGGAAACATTTTCTGCTAGAACAAAGGATTTTTTATTTTTTTTTTGATCAGTGGCCTTAACATGGGAGAGAAAGCGTTGCATTTTTACAGGTACCAAATAATGCAAGTTTTGCAAAGAAGTCAGTAGGGCATATTTACGCACACTGGCATTTCAAATGCCAGTAGAAGTTATAAAGGCATGGAAGTATGATGTGATCAAATTATTAGGCGGTACACAACTTGCTATATACGTCACATCTGTGGCTGTCCATGAGCAGCAAATGTAAATCTATGCCCGCTCTGAGGTGGGGAGAAAATCTGTTAGGCAATGAGACACTTGGTCTTCTCCCTCTGAGCTTACTCGTCTTCCTCAGTGTTTTTTTTTTTTTTTTGAGGACACAAAATGGTGTCGAGTGGGACACAAAAATGGTCAAAATGTGATGTGATTTGCACAAAGATATTTGACTTTTGGACACCAGAAATCTTTTTAAAGTTCCCCCATAGTGTTTGCAATCGTGGACTTTGCAATGAAATCTATTGTTGAGGATTTTGCTGCAGATGTGCAGCAAAATCCTCAGTAGATTTCGGTGCAAATTTTAACTTCAGGAGTCAATGGGGGGAAAAATCTTCAATAATTTTAAGTTTTTCATCACTATCAACATTTTCAACCTTTCTGGCTCAGATTTTTCTTTTTTTTTTGTATTTCTCATTTAGCCTAGAAGTGAAGAATTGCTGCTATACATTTACAGTTTTTTTTTTTAAATTTTCTCTAAGGATGGGAGTAAGTGTCCTGTTATAATTTGTTCTGTGGTTTTATTCTATAGCAAACCCTGGTCCTGGATCCTGAATAGGTTAGAACTTAGCGACTATTGCAGTAATCTAACTTTTTTATTGTAGGTCTAAAAACCTAATGCTTGATAAATCAGTATAATGAACTAAAAACCTAAATCAATGAGTGACATGATTGGCATTGCAGACATGACGTTGGTATTATACATCGGTGTGGTACGCAGTCTAGTGATGAGGGATGGGGAAATATTTTGGACAGAATCCTATGATCGCTTGTGTATATTTACTTGTCAATAAATCCGTCTATATTCCTTCAGATATTGGAATGATACATTTGTCAATATACTTTTTTGGGGTTAACACTTCAGTTCTCTAAAATGTAGCAACATATTCCCTTCATAGGTGTGCATTTGGAAGATAACATTCAGATATGTACAGCTTCCACTAGCAGGAGCATCTGCACACTTTTTTTTTTTTTTTTTTAAATAAAGAATTGTCTAAGGGTATGTTCAGACAGCTTATTTGGGAGCGCATTTCGCCACGTATTTCGCAGCGAGATGCGCGCCGCAATTACGGTAATCCATAGCTCTCATAGAAAACTATTGATTACGCCTTGTCCCCCCGTGCATACAATATGATCATATTATACGCGCTGGGAGATAAGCGACATGTAAATTATTTGCGGCGATTACGCGCCTTGAGTAATGCATGTCAATGGGGCCGGTGGCTCGCCCCACCCCCACCCCCCGTGTTTTGGGAATACGCGCTGATCAGTGCGACTCCCAAAACGCCCGGCGTATTGCGGCATGTACTGCACACGCCACAATTACATCATGTGAACATACCCTAAAAGTGTCCAGTAAGCTCCATGTAGTGGTGGCTACAGGCAGAATTTTATTTTTTGCGAATTTGTGCGGGTAATGTGGAGCACTATCAAAGAAAAAATACAGAGAGTACTGACTGCTATTAAGGTACATTAGAAAAACTAAGGTACAGAAAATCAGACCTAAAATCTACATGATTTTTGAATTGTTTACTGCACTCTCAAGTCCTACAGTGGATTAGAAGAGACACTTGTAAAGCTGGCCACATATTCAATAAGTACTGACCAGTTGTATCAACAGCTATTTTATCCAACTATACCATTCATGTGCAAAGTGTGGATGTTTATTACAGTGCTGCCAAACACTTTATTTCTCACAGGAGCTAAAAAACAAACAAAAAACAATCATGTTGAAGTCCAACAAGTCCCATTATCTCTTTCTCTAGCCACGAGCCTACTATACTTATTAAATCAGCTGGCATGACTGTCAATGTGTATGAGCCGCTATAGACAATATTATGTAGTTACTATTGTATGAAACCCCTACAAGATATGATTGGACTTATTCAGAAATTATGCATTGTGACCAATCTAAAATGGTACATTTGTACAAACCTTTCTGTAAATAACATCTACTGGGTTCTACAATGTAGTAACAGAGTACAGTACAATATCATTATAGTGAAGTTAGAGGACTTAATCACTATGTGGTAGCCAATGTTTCATTCTTGACTTAAGTTTAATTATTAAGTGGTAAAATGACACTTGACCTGTAGTTTCTAGAGGAGGGGTACCATTAGTGGTGTTAAAGCTACCAATTTACTCTTTATATGCAGGTCTGGTGGTTACATCCTGTCACACAACCACTGTGCCTAAATCTCTTCTTCTGAGGACTAGGTTTCTTGATGATTTCATCTAGGAGTCTGAGTGTGCCTTTATAACCTGTTAAAACACTAAACTATGAGGATGTTCGTAATGGAAACCATAACACTAGGATGGAAGCCTTCGGTGCCCAACAGATCTACTTCTATTACGAGATTCTGATACCAATGTGAACCTAAGGATGTATCAAATGGCCATAGTTCAGTCATGGTTTTGGACTCATCTGTAAGATTTCATCAAGAGTTTGTGTTTTGTTTTTTTTAGAAATTAAATTTTTCTGGTGTTTTTCAAAATGGTGTCTTAGAAAATAATGCAAAAATACCAACTTCCATAAGATGAGAATTTCAAAACCATTTTTAGTCCATGCATGTTTTCATCTAGAGAATAAACTTCGGTCATGTTGCTTTTCAGTTCTTTCACTTCAGATTCAGGTGAGCTTGATTCGGTCCAACCAAAATTTTGCTGGAATTTGCAACCAATTGGCAGCCTGTCAGTCAGATTTGAAACGTGGAGTGTGTAATTTATTACGTGATAGACTTCTTTTTATTTTCCCAGTCTAACAGGCTGCCTATTGGTGGCAACATTTTTACTACACCTTTTGGCAAAGTTTGGGTTGGGCTGGAACAGTTCAGCCAGAATCTGACATGCTCACTATAACAGAAGACCTAGCGGGATGCCTTTTAGGCCCTGTGTGAAATTTTACGTGAGCATAATAGTTATTCAATATGGAAATACATTTTGGGGAGTCTAGCATAGCCTGATGGTGGTGGCACTAGTATCTAGTTAAGGGGGTACATCCCCACGGCACTGGTTTGCAGTTGGATTTCTAGACGGTTTTCGGAATTGAAAGCAGTCTGTAAACAGACTGTCAACCTTTTTCATTGACTTAAATAGAAAATCCGTGCAGCAGTCCACACTGCATGGCTTTTCTGCTGGACGTTTTTTTACATCGTCGGCGTTCCTAAAAACATAGAACATGTTCATTCTTCTGCCCAGTTTTCGGGCGGAACATAAACATGTCGATGTGAAGGGGTTCGGGTCGAACCCGCAAACCGCAAACCGCAGACAAAATCCATCCCCCACGTGCCAAGAAAACTAAAAAATACAGATTGGATTATCCGACCTGTATTTTGTCATTGCCGTGTGAACGTACCCTAATGTGTACAGAAAAACTGAAATGGAAGAATCGAACAATGTAGTCACTCATGTTTTGTAGGACAAGGACAGATAATACACCTGCATAAATAGTCGGGTCAGTATTATACATTGACTATATTAGATTACAAATATTTTCTTAACCCTTGAAACTTTATACGAAGCATGAATATCGTATGACAACACCATTTCCATGCATTACACTTTAGGATTTTTTAGGCTGTGTACGATTTGAACACCCAATTGTGTTGAGACTGTTCTATTTGAAACCATGATTATCTACTACTGATGACTTGTGATTTAGTTGGAAGAACCTTTCTATTTGTATTACCTGAAAGATCATTTTTTTTCATTTTTCCTTCTTGGCCAGCACGTACTTCTAAAACAGGCATATAGCGGTGCACACAGTACGATCCACTATAAGCCATGTGAAAATACCCATAGCATCCCTCCTATTCAATGAAAGTTTACGGTCTACTGATATTTGTTCAAATTAGAAGTCTAAATAAACTGTTAACTATATATAATGTATTACTTGCTGCCATTTTCACCAGTTTTCCTCCTCTTCAAGCTGTGCTTCTAATTGTCAGTTTTCCCTAGGTCAACTCCAGAGTGGCTGGAGCCTAGCTTGCATCATATCTACCATAAAAAGGTGTATTTGCAGGGCGTACTTTGGTGCTTAATTGTGCTGCAATACGGCCGACGTATGCACCGCAAATAAGGTAAAAAATAATAGCACTCATTGAGTGCTATGATTTTGCTGCTTATGCTCCGGCGCATACTGAGCACCCAGAGAAAAGTGGTGTGGATGGATGGGGGCCAGGCCAGAGTGCTTAGAAGTACACGCTGTCTAGCACATACTTCTAAAACAGCAGGGGTAAAATGGCGCACACAGTACACTCCGCTATATGCCAGGGAAATGGCGTCTGAACATACTCTTAATAGGGTGCTTTTTACTTAATTTTTTAACATACATTAAAGGGGTTATGCCACTATAGATATTTATCACCTAACCACAGGATGAGCAATAAATGTCTGATTACAGGGGGCCCCACTGCTGGTTCCAACACAATTGCTAAAACGTGGAACCCTGCATTTCCCGTCCTTCCTGGCTACATTCCTGCAGTGACGTAGGCTTGAGCGGAGCAGTGGCTGAACATGTGCACTTATGTTCCATTCAAAGTATCTTAAGAACAACTGAGATAGCCGAGCTCTGTTCTCTGCCATTCCCAAAGAATTTGAATAGAGCAGCAGTACGTGTGTTTGACCACTGCTCCATTGAAAGCCACCTTTATTGCGCAAGGGTGGCAGTGAAGAATGGGGCACTCGGAGGCTGCTGTGTTAGTGGTCAGTGGGAACTCTTGCTATCAGACATTTCTAACCTGTCCTGTGGATAAGTTTTGGATATTTCTGGTGTGCACCCCTCCAGTATTTACAACAAGGTATTATAGGTGGAAAATTTGCCTCTACATTCTTTAAGTTCATGTTTTGCTAAATATTCAAATATTTTAGAATGGCATGTATGTGCACGGTCCTTTTATTATTCTGTGTATATAGCAGTACACATGGCTATGGGTTTTACCCAACATATTAAGAAGAAATCCTCCTGTAGAAGCATTGCTACTAAAGGAGGGTAATCTTTTTAGTAGAACACAATTTTATTCTGCCAAATTCTACTTTGATCAGGGAAAAAATTGCATAAAAGAGACATACGCTATGGAGTAGACTCCTAGGATTTATGATACCACTGTATGTCTCTGAACTTTTCATGAGGCCTAAAGCAGATCCTGATCAGAATATGAAGTATGTAAGGAAGTGATGCAAGTAGTCGATCAAAATAATAATAATAATAATAATCTTTATTTATATAGCGCCAACATATTTCGCAGCACTTTACAATGTAGAGGGTATAATTACAGACAAAAGACAGACATTACACAGTGAAAGCTACTTACAGGTGAGACAAGGTGTGAGGGCCCTGCTCGCAAGAGCTTACAATCTAAGAGGGTGCCTGGGGGAAACAAAGGGGGAGAAGTGCTAAATTTACAATGGCCCAGCCATGCTTTATAAATATGGGGAGGTTTACATAAAAATTTGGTGAACCTGCCACCATGACTGTACATCTATATACAGATAAGTGCCTGTGAGTGCCCTAGTGTAGGGAGTGACAAATGTGTGTGATAGAAGGTGGGGGTTAACAATTAGTGGTTTTGGTAGGCCTGCCTGAGAAGATGTGTTTTCAGGACACTCTTAAAACTGCGAAGGCTGGGATTGTGCCTGATGGTACGTGGTAGGATGTTCCAGAGAATGGGTGCAGCACGTGCAAAATCTTGAAGACGGGCATGGGAGGTTCGGATGATTGTAGTCTGTAGTTTGATGTCTGTAGCTGAGCGGAGAGGGCGGGCAGGGTGGTAGACAGAGATGAGGGAGGAGATGTATGGGGGTGCAGCACTGTGGAGAGCTTTGAGTGAGAGTGATTAGTTTATGCTGTATTCTGTACTGGATGGGCAACCAGTGCAGTGACTGACACAGGGTAGAGGCATCAGTATAGCGGCTGGAGAGAAAGACAAGCCTGGCTGCTGCATTCAGGATAGATTGGAGAGGGGAGAGTTTACAGAGAGGGAGACCGATAAGCAAGGAGTTACAGTAGTCAAGACGAGAATGAATAAGAGCAACAATGAGAGTTTGAGTTGTTTGTGTTTTGCACATTCTTCATAAGAAGAGGTCCTGAACCCTATAGTTCTAGTCACTGAAATAACTGCACTTTAACTTTAAAAGAAAACATCTGTTTAAAACAATATTATTGAGATTTTTACATGTCTGCTTTCAAAAAACTTCTAGCACATATGTTTTATTGACTGTAAGACAGTAAGTTCTGCGATACATTGTTATATTTGAGATTGCGCAAAAGCGGTGCCCACATGTGTGTAATTTTTCCAAACAATTAGTCCACATCAAGGTTAGTATCCTCCACTCACTTTCTTCCCCAGATTTACAATTTCTTATTTATGTAACATTTTTATCACCCCTGTAAGTAATGGTAATGTGAATAGTCCAACAAAGGTAGTTGCTGTTTTAGATTTCCAGACTTAAAAATTAATGAGGCTAAGGCATCAATTCTCTTATAGAAAGACCTACTTGCATGAATTGCACCTACTGGCTTCTTTAAAAAATTGTAGCTAATATGTTATACAAAGTGCCTAACTGTTAGACTGGTAGACAGCCACCTGTTTGTTGCTAGGTTCAGGGTCAATTCATATATGCTATGACAAGTTTTCTAGAGCACCAGAGATGCTTATTGCTTAAGTTGTAGATTAGAGCCTTTTTTGAATAAGAAATTGTATCTATACAATTAGTGGAGGTTGTAAATGAAGATTCATAATAAAAATTAATCCAAATTCACCATAAAGTAGTTAAATATGAAGTGGTTTATATACATCAAAGCAAATTTCTGAGCAGCACTATGTATTAAGCATGATACTTGAAGAATTACATGATCCAAGGCAGTGAGGAGCCATGCTGCTGGGAGCTTTGGGGTGGTAAGGGGTTAATAAGCTGACATTGGCTTCAGAAGGTAAGATAAATGTATGTGAAATGTAGTTATTACACCGTAGGAACAATAAGGGTGGAAGTGGCTTATAACTGTAATAGAATACACTGAAGCATTTAACCTGTGACAAGATAATGCTATGCTGAGCAGCACAAGATCTTGGCTTTCCATTATGTTTTCTTTTTCCTGGTGTTCCTTCACAAGACTGGCATGATATTTCTCCTCCTAATGTGTATGGGGCAGGTAGGAGACTAGTTTCTTACTAAGATTTGGTCAGATGTTTTGCCACAATTTCTGTTTATTATGTGCCAATAATCACCTTCAAAGTGACATGGAGAACTGTTTTCCCCTCACTCTTTGAATGAATATTGCTGTGTATTAAGAGCTCCTGTTAAAAGTCCTAAATAAATCAAGTATTAAAGCACAGTTTTCTGTTGTGTGCGTGTATTCAGGATTATTCTCTTTTACACATATTGTACCTTCCAAAATAGAAGGAATAGACTTCTGAGGAGAAATACATTTTTTTTTTATTGTCTATAGCGGTGCGTGCTGCAAGGTGCTTTAGGGTATGTTCACACAGCGTATTGTGGAGGGGGAGGGGCGTAATTCTAAGCGCTTTTTTCTCATGTAATTTCTTTCTTTGGGCGCACAGTATACACCGGGTGATATGCTTTAAAATCAAATTTTACCGTATTTGCGGGCACACTTTGGGTGCATTGCAGCACAATTAAAATCAGATTTTACAGCATATTTCAGCAGTTTTCAAGCTGTGTTTCTTCAAGCTGTGTTTCTAATTATCAGTTTTCGCTAAGTGCAACTGCAGAGTGGCTGGAGCCTAGCTAGCATGATATCTACATTAAAAAAAAAAAGCACAATCTTTTCTCTCAGAACCATGTAAGACCGAATATAGCAGTGCTTGTGTGAATCCAGCAGAGGTTAGATTTTGCATGCATTTTTTTCCCTATAAAAAAGCTTTTGAATAAGGCCCCGTTACACGGCTTATTCACGGCGGATTTGTGCGCCGTATTGAGCGCACAAATCCGCCGTGATACGGGCGGGACGGGGCGGGGCCGGAGCGCGGCGGGGCGCCGCTCCCGGCCCCATAGACAATGCATTGTTTACGGCGCGTCCGCGCCGTAAATAATGTGCGTTCACTTTCTCCCCCCGCGGCGGATTTGCCGAGCGGGAGAGCGACGGATTCCACTGTTCTCAATGAGAGCAGTGATTACCGTAAAGACTCCGACGGATTGGCGCCGTATTGAAACGCAAATCGCGCGGGATACGCGCCAATCCGTCGGCAAATAAGCCGTGTGAACGGGGCCTAAAGGTCTTTTGAAGAAAAAACACGCTCTTCAAGCATTTTGCAATAAAAAAAAATCCCCCAAAAAAGCCACAAGTGCTTATGGTGTGTTTTATGAAATCCCGATTTATCTACAGCACACATCTGACAGTATTTTTCCTAGAAAGACGTCTTCTTTCTGTGACACAGCAGACCACTATCTTGTTTGGCTGTAATAGAACTGGCTGCAGCAGGAACATCTCTCATTAACCTCTCTCTAATATGACACAAAGATCAGCTTCAGACTCGCACTTCCAGGTTAGGCTGTCTGTGATTCTATAGCAGTAATTGACATATCCGCTCTATCAGCTATGCCTAACTATTCCTGTTATAGTGACATGAGTGCCGGAGGTTTATAATTTGTAGAGCACAAGGCTAAAAAAAAACCTGTAGGGCTTGTCATTCACTTAGACAAACAAGCTCCTGTGCTAGAGGTAAGACTCAGAAGGGAGTGACTCACTGTGGTCAGAGGGACGTTTGGAGCAATCAGATGAGAGAGTAGAGAGAGGTGGTCGGTAGCCAAAAGAAACTTGTATACAGTAGCAGTAGATAAAATCTTCATCTCCTGCACAAAGCGAAATCAAACAGCAATGTATTTGGTAATAGTCTTCATTTAACTTTCCCTACATGTCAGAAGCCAATCATTGTGGTGAGAAAAAGCCTTTAGGCCTCACCGCTTAGTCATTCCCCATCTAAAATGAACATAGAAGCAGGTTAATTACTCATCAACCTTAGGTGTTGTGGATAGTATTCGGTGCTGGACATCCCAAGAAGAGTTCAAGTAGTATTTGGTGAAAGATGTGTTTCGTGTATAGCACACTTCATCAAGTTCCATCATGGAACCTAGAAGGCAGGGAGAAAAATAAAACTTAGTGCCATATTATTATGACTGGCTGTTAGAAAGGGGTTAAACATATACACTTCCAACAGTCTTCATGAATTTTGATTTAAAATAATGCAGATTTGGCATGAACAGTTGGGTGGGAAAAATGCATTTTTTATAATAAGATTTATAGTCCTAATTCATTTTCAGCAAGCATGTGTTGACTTGGTTACAAGTATTTTATAGTTGGCTTAAAGAGGTGTTCCGGGATCTTACAATGATTGTTGATCCGTCAACGTAGCAGTAAAAATAGAAGCGAAGACTCATACTTGCCTCCCAACCACTCCTGTTCGTTCCTGGCTGCCGGTGCATTGAACCAGGAGGTAAGCAGTGAATGTTCAACCCCACATGCACTGTCGAGTCTGTAATTGTCTTCAGCTGTCAGTGAATAAAGTCCATTCACTGCTTCAGTGAGGATGAATGTACCAGCAGCCGGGACTGAACGGGAGCACCCTGGAGATAAGTATGTCATTTTGTTTTTTTTAAACTCTTACCCTGACGAAATGAGCAATGTTATGGCTTGGAACACCCCTTTAAAGCTTTACCATGCAGGCGGATGTGCCAAATTTATGACAATGACTCTTGGTGTATTACTTTGTGCTACTCACTAGACATGTTAAGCCACAACTATGTAACATTTCAGGCTTATCCATTAGGTTATCTTGAGAAATGTATCCAGACATCTGTCGTATTACATTGAAAAATCCACAGCAGTTCTTGTGATCGCAAAAAAAGATTTATTTCACAAAGACTCATATTCAAGATTGACTCTCCATTCAAGTGTATACAATGCATAGGAGATATAACCAGAATTTTTCCTGCAGTCCAACGTTTCGGCTACAATTGGCCTTCATCGGGGACCGAAATGTGGGGAGAAGCAAGAATGCATGAGAATATCATCAGTCATAGAGCTATAGTGGACTAGAGGGTAAATTGGAATTGGACTAGGAAATTTCTTGAAATTCAGCACTTCTGAGTAGGTAAATGTAAAAATGTTTGTTTATAGAAAAAAAATCGGAAAACATGACCAAATATAAGAAACTAAATTTTGTTTCACTACTTGGTCCCTTGGAAAACACTGTATTTAAGGTGACAATCCAATAGGATTCTCTATCCCTAAGTTGATCCATCAAGTCACCTCCATGTTTTGAAAACCTGATTTTTTTCAATGGCAAAAGTTTTGAATCAACACAAGGTATATTGTTCTAGAAAATGACCTGCAGCATTTCAATTATTTCAGCTAACTGCATTGTTGATATTGTTTAGATTTTCAAGAATGTGTTTTGAATTTGTAAAAATGTTACAAGAAATACAGTGTATGAGTTAAATAACAGGTGCGTTTACAATTTAAATACTGTTTGATACTGTATTTTTATTATTAATTGTTCATCTTACTACCAGAGTTACAAAGTGATAAGTTCTACAGGGATGACTGCCACATTTGTAAAAACCAGTACAGTTCAGCCATGTCTGTCTTATGTGATTGTGGGGAATAATCATTTGGTAACAAAATGGCCAGCAGTTGATAATCTCTTGGCCACTATCCTGCACTCTTTACTTAAGATTTCATGTATGTTATCCTCAGATATAATAAGCAAATGTTTTGTCACAAAATGTTTTATGTCCGTAAAATGAGTACTGTATTTAAAGGGCTAGTGTTGGCCCATTATATCGTTTATTACATTTGGTGCCCAGATATAAAAACTGTTGTCGAGTTTTCTATTTCACATGATTCAAAACCCATTTGGGATAGTCACAAAATGCCAAACGTTCATTAATACATTGCGATTCAAACACAGTCACTTTCATTGGTGCAATTCTATTTGGCACAAACTAATTCTCCCACTGGAATTAATTAACGAGTGGGTTTGGTATGGTTACTATTGACATGGAGAATAGTATTTCCTACAATTTCTTTTTGAAAAGCACTGGTATTGATTTTTTTTTTTATTATTATCTGGAACTGGTTAATTTGCAGCTCAGAAATGAAATCACTGACAACAGAGTACAGTGAGTGAATCGAAGGTTTACATGGTTACATAGTTTGTAAGGCCTAAAGTGTTGATCCAGAGGAAGGCAAATAAAACCCATAAAGCAGAAGCCAATTGTCCTCATTTTAGGGAAAAAAAATTAATTCCCGACTCACATCTGGCACTCGGAATGAATTCTTGGCTCCACAACCCCTCTCCAGAATCCTAGTCACTATAACTTATATTATTACACACTAGAAATGCATTCAGACCCTTTTTTTTTTTTTTTTTTTTTTTTAAATCTGTCAGTGTATTCATAATGACAAGTTCCTTTGGCAGAGAGTTCCACAGTCTCACTGCTCTTACAGTAAAGAATCTCTTTCTATATTTATGTAGAAACTTCCTTTCTTCTAGACATAGAAGATGCCCCTTTGTTCCAGTTACAATCCTGGATATAAATAGATCTCGATGGGACAGATCTCGATAATTACTTTTTTTTTTTTTATTTAAACATATTTATTATGTCACACCAAAGCCCTTTGTTAATGAAACTAAATAACCATAATCTTTCTAGGATTGTACGCCACCCCACCTTTGAACTTGTTCAAGCTCTACAATGTCTTTCTTGTGCACTGGTGCCCAAAACCAGTGATTTGTATAATGGAAGAAAAATGTTCTCATAGTTGGCATCTATGGCTTTTTTTAATATACCTCATGATTCTATTTGCCTTGGCAACTGCTACATGACACTGGCTGCTACAACTAAGTTTACTGTCCACTAGGAAATCCTTCTCCATGTCACGTTTACCCAGCATTTATATAGGTATAAAATATTTTAGGGTTAAGTTTACTCTCTTTGGCAATATGCATTTCTGGCGCCAGCTTTGCGGTCTTTTTTCTTCCTTATAGTTTTTCTTAGTGCCTCTTCAATGCCCTTCTTTTTTAAGTAGCTTAAATGCTTTCTTTTTGTTATTTATTACCTCCTTTCTTTTTTTTTAATTCACATTGTATTTTTCCTGTTTCTAATCATTTTATTTCCATAAGGTATGTACCTCTCACAGGGTGGGCTTAAGATGTTTTTAAAACTCTCCCATTTATTATCTGTTCTGTTATTTTGAAGACCTTTTCCCAGTCAATGGAGTTTAGGGCCTCTCTAAGCTGATTCAAATTAGCCTTTATAAAATTCAATGTTTCTGTTGTTCCTCAACAAAATACTCTATTGAAAAGATTGCTGGAAATGTATTATTTCTTAGGTGTCCCCCAACCTGAACCTTTTTTTACTCGGTCAGGTCTGTTAGTCAATGTTAAGTCCAAAAAGGCCTTTTCTCTAGTCGGTTCCTGTTTAATGGGTTGTTAAGAAAATGCAGGAAATTGGATATGGCAAATGCTTGATCCCACCATAAAAATAGCAGGTCATCAATATATCTGCCATAACATTCAATATTGTTCTGAAAAGGATTTTGATAAGAAAAAAATATACATGCTTTCTTTCCAGGACATGACTACCGGTAAATTAGCTAGAGATGGTGAAAATTTAGCATAAGAAAAATTTTTGAATAGAAGAGAAAGAGGTTGCACTCCAAAACAATTTTTCAAAATATTTTCATGATTTTTTTATTCCAAATGACAAAATTTTAAAAGCAGACTTCATGTACAAAAATTCACATTATGTATATTTTCAAAATATTCTAGATACAAACAGACGTTTCGATCTGTAAATCAGATCTTTTTCAATAGAATCTTCTTTACATATCACTAATTTTTCTTATAATTCATTTTAGCGGACCATTCCACGTGCATCATGCTAATGAAGTTGGCAGCCGGCAGCGTGATGCATTTTCTCTTCTATTTTACTCTATTTTGGTTTGCACCCATTGAGGACCACGATTGCCAAAGACATAATTGGAATATAAGAAAAATTGTTGTCATTTTAATATCTGTTAATCTGCAGAAAATAAGTTGTACTGACATAAATGGAAGTCGAGAGCAGAAATGGCAACATCTAATGGTTTACATATATATGGTGACTCAACATCACAACTTAGCCATCTAAGTTGAGATTCCCATTTTTTTAAGCCTCAAAATTCCTGTAAATACCCAGGTACTCTAGCTTGATCATCACTTACAACCATTATTCTGCACTCACATAAAGGTTCACACAAAGACCCAAAACTGGAGAAGATTGGTCTCATGGGAGGTGGATCAATTTTTTAATGGACTTTAGGCAGACTATGTAAAAGGGGGGATAGATCAGATACATTAAGATATTCTGTTTCTTTAATGGTTAGAACACCCAATGCTATCCCCCCCTCATCCAGAAGAACGCCTAATTGTTCTTTATAGTAATTAGTAGAAGTACGTGATAACTTTTTAGATGTGGAGTCATCTGAAAAAAGGGCCAATATTTGCTCATAATAATCAGTATTAAGACCACAGTCCCCTCTTTCTCCACCATTTTAAAGACCAAATAGTCCATTTTCTCTAAATCATTGAAAACTTTCTGACGTACCAAGGACAAATTAGATTGTGAGTGATCTTGAGAGATGGAATCCTGCAAAGTTTAAGCTCTCTTTCAATTAGTGTTTGGAATATGTCCATACAACTGGTTCTTGATTGAATCACATAATAATGAGGATTTTTAATCCCGATGGAAGTAGGTAGTTTTTTTAAAAATACATTTGTATTGAATTTAAAAAAAAAAAATTTACAAGAAGAAAGGTTTCCCAACGCGGGGGAATAAAAGGAAACAAAGCAAACATTAATAAAACAGTAAACCAAAAAAGGTCTGCCATGGGTAAGTAACTTTCCATCTAACTATATGGAAAGGAGGAATGGAGTTATGAATGTAGGGCTAATAGATATGAGAGAAATTGTAACAAGATTCAGCAAATACACAAAGTGAGATCTGTCAGTGAAGAGGTGACAAAAGAATTATATACAATATTTGGAGCTTGTCCAAACCTTCCATTTACTTTTTGCCTGAGCAACTAACTGGGGTGGAATTGCCAAACACATTTCACATCGAAATTGAAAATTAATCCCATCTATGACTTCAGAGAAATTCAGAAATTCTGTAGACTTCCAATGTAGTGCTATTGTTAATCGAGTAGCAACAAGTAAATGGAAAAGAATCGTTCTGAAGAAAACATGGAATTCACTTAATGTTAAATACAGGACTGTCAATTCTGGTGTTAGGTTGAAAAAATGGCTAAAGAAATTTTCTATTCTGAGTTTGTACTGAGTCCATAACTTACGTAGATATGGACATGGCCACCACATATGCAGAGGAGTGCCAATTTGACCACTTGATCTCCAGCATAGCTTGGAATATCCAGGGGATATATAAGACAAGCAGTTTGGGGTCAAATACCAACGGAGATTAATTTTTTTCATTATCTCTAAATGGTTTATGCATCTCGAGTGACTAGTCGGGGATGAAGTCGATGAGATCTATACTTTGCACGAAAAAGAAGAGTGTAGTTCTTTCTCCCATTTGAAAATATAGTTAGGAGTGGATTGATATGTAATAAGAGTTGATTATAAGAGATGGATAAGCCTTTCTCGTATCTATGTTTATTCTGTAAGAGTTTATTGAATGAAGAGACATCCAATGGTTTATTCATCCATTTCCAGGAGTTCAGTATGTGTCTAATTTGTAGGAATTTCTAAAAATTATTTTGAGGAATATTATAGTCGTCAGTAAGAACAGAAAATGACTAATTCTGTTCCAGAATAAAGCAAATCGACAGAGTTAATACCTTTATCTCCAATCAGTGAGAGAAATGGGGAGCGCTTAATTGCAGTAGGAGAAGATTACATAAGATTACATAATTCTTAGGAAGCATATATTAATTGTGGTTTTGCCACGTACTTTTGCCAGAAACAAATGTTTGATAGTTGGTAACTCAACATTCGGGATATTAAGACATATTAATAGCGAAACAAGAAGTTCTTTGGGGGGAAGGGAGTAGGTAATCTTATGGTTGTGTGTCCCAAATCGTTTGGTGATTGTAAGTTATGCAAGGTTAAAATAGCCATCTGTTCTGCAAAGTTCAGACAACTAAATTCAGTTGTAGACTGCTCAATTGATGATTCCAATGAATCAGTTTGTGAATCACAAAAGTGTTGCTTGATCGTTAGGTTGTGAACAAATTTATTAATGCTTTTTTTTTTTCTTATTCAAAAATCTTTATTAAAGTTTCAACAGAGAAATACATAAGCGAAAGCAATTAAAGATAACTTTCATTAATTGGTAGAAAAAAAATTACAGAAGGCTATGTTATTCACGATTTTCCCCCAAAAAGCATAATAAAGAAGTGAAACAAAGTCTTAATGAAATTTGGTGAAATTAAAATAGACATTAGAAATACCGGGAAACAGTCGATCCCCTAGCCCGGGCCCCAAAAAAGGCCCCCGGTTTTTTAGGAACAAACCCGGGGAAAAAAAAGTGGGAAGGAAAAAAACAATTTTTTCCGAGGCGGGTTGGAAAATCCCCCAAACATTAATAAAAGGGGAGGGGGGAAAAAACAAATTCCATGCAGAGGGGGAAAAATTTTTGTTAAACTAATTTTTTAAGAAAGCTTCTAAAACCCCAAAACAGAGAAAACTGTAAAAGCTTAAAAGGAAAAAACAAGTCAATACATAATTGGGTGGGGCCAGTCTGGCCAGTCCAGACTAAAAAGGGCTCACAAGGCATCACAACAATACGATATGGTAAAAAAAAAAAAAAAAAGGGAAAGGGGGAAAGTCAATCCTGACCCCTGTTTCAGGAGAAGGTGGGTAAAGATCCTCGAAAAAAGGGTAAACCATCACCCCAAAGTCGCCAAACCCGGGCCTGCGAGGGGGAGTCGTTTCTAAACTCTTCAAAACATAAGTCTATAAAATTTATAAAACCCAGGGAGAGGAAGACCGGCCCAAATCCCAAAGAATTTTTTCCCCCGGGAGTAGAAATGAGTAAATAGGGCCAGGCTTCCTGATATTCAAACTTTTTTGCATGATCCCCCACACTTTTCCAGAAAGGCTGGAGAGCCGGGCAACCCCACCATAAAATGAACCCCCCCCACACACTTTGGACACCTCCAAAATTTTTTAGGGACCTCGGGGCAAAGGGGGGGAGCGGGGAAGGGACTCCGTACCAACCGTGACGCTTTATAGTTGAGTTCCTGCCTTTAGTTAGTGTTGGTTTTGGGGGTTTTAAAGAAAAAAGTTTTTTCCCCAGACTTCTCGGGAAGCCCCTGCCTAATTCTCTCTTCAAAGATTTCGGAAAGAAAGGGGGCCCAGACTCGAGGGCTAACAAGGCCTTCTAAGTCAGGTCATTTTTTTTTTTTGTATAAGCTCAACAGTAAAATAATTAAACCCGGGAGAAAAATGTTTTTAAGCCGGCCCCCCACCCAAGCCCCGGTTTGGGGTCCCAGATCCGGGCGGAGCACACTTCCCCAAAAAGAGGATGAGGGCCTTTTTCCCCTTTTACCTAACCACGGCTAAGGAAAGCTTCAGGAAAAACTGGGTTCCCAAAAAGAGGGGTAAACCGGGCCCCCTGGCGAAACCAAAGTCATCTTAGAGGGAAAAGGGCCCCACAAACGGGGGCAGAAGTTTCGCCAATAAGGGGGTGTCCCAAGCATCTTTTTGGGAGGAGGTCGGCTGGCAACCAGGGGAGTGCTGCGTAGTAGCCCCAAACATTTGTCCTCCATTTCAACCCAAAAAATTTGGAGCCCCCAAATTTTGAAAGGTTTAAAAAGGGGACGAACCAGGACCGCCGCTAAGTAATATGTTTTGGGAAAACGGGTAAAAGCTAACCCCCCTCAAATTAATTTGGGGAGGGAAAACTTGCTATTCTGGGGTCTTTCGGGCCCCCACAAAGTCAAGCACCACTTCGCCCCGGGCCCAAAAAAAGGTTTTTTTGGGAACAGGACCGGGACTGCTTTGGGAAAAATAGTAAGGGGGGAGTGTATTCATTTTTAAGATATTAATTCATCCTAGCCATGTAAAATCTTTCCTATCCCACTTCGACAGGTCATTGGCAATTGAATCAAGCAAGGGAGAGAAATTAAGATCAAAAGTCCTCTCTAGGTTAGAGGGGATATAGACCCCCAGGTATTTGAAGGACGACAAAGACCATGTGAGTGGGAAGGCAGATTTCAAAGTGCGCAGGTCAGATTCAGGGATATTAAGATTTAAAGCTACACTTTTTGCAATATTTATTTTGTGGTTACTAAGTGCACCATAGCGTTGCAGAGCTTTGAGCACTGCTGGCAAGGAGGCAAGAGGGTTCGAAAGGTAAAGGAGTAGATCTGCAAATGCAGAACATTTGAAATGATTCTTGGCTATCCAAATACCCTGGATGGCGGGGTCCGCTCCATTGCAATAACAAAGTAGGGGGGGACAAGGGACATTCCTGTCTGGTACCATTGCAGATTTTAATGGGTTGAGATAAAGCGCCGTTGATTCGAATCTGAGCCAGAGGCTCGTGACATAAGGCCGAGATCCTACCCATCATAGCCGGTCCGAGTCCCAAATTCCTCAAAGCCCCCCACAGGAAGGACCAGCTCACCCGGTCAAAAGCCTTCTCTGCATCCAAGGAGAGGAGGGCACAAGGAAGACGTGAAGACTGAGCAAAATGAATAAGGAAGAATGTTTGAGTGTTGTCCCTCGCCTCCCTGTATGGAACAAATCCCACCTGGTCAGGGTGAATCAGCGAACTCATCAATTGGTTGAGTCTCATGGCGATTAATTTGGCAAAGAGCTTAGCATCTGTGTTGATGAGTGAAATAGGTCGGTAGCTTGAACATAGGTTGGGGTCCTTTCCTTCTTTGGGATAACTGATATACGCTTTTAAAAATTCACTCAAAAAAGGGGAACCCGGCGTCACCTCGTTAAATGCTGAGAGGAGGAAGGGGGATAGGTCATCAACCAGAGCTTTAAAAATAGCGCCGTGTAGCTATCTGGACACAGGCTCTTTCCAGGAGGGAAAGCCCTGATTGCTGTTTTGAGTTCATCTGCTGAGAATGGCTCCTCCAGGGAGGCGAGGGACTGCGCATCCAGAGGCGGCAAGGCCGTATCAGACAGGTATCCCTGCAGGGATTTGTGGTATATCTCTGGTCCGCCGAGGCTCTCAGGGGCATGGATGTTATATAGATCTGAGTAGTAGGCACAATATGTCCCCCGTGATATGGACCAAGTTACCCTTAGTATTTTTAATGGAGGGAATAAATAAGGAGGCTTTTTTGTCACGAAGTGCTCTGGCCAATGACCACCCCGGCTTATCACTCCAGACGTAGAAAGCACTGGAGCAGATCTGTCGGTATCGCTTATGTTTTTGATCCATTAGTCTAAGCACCTCGTGACGGGTTTGCATGAGCTCTCTGAGGTCCGAATCCAAGCCAGAAGACTTATGAGTCAATTCTAGCAGATGGAGTCGTGCGAGAAGAGACTGCAATTTTTGCAAGCGTTCCCTCTTCAGTCGCACCCCATGTTTAATAAGGGTCCCTCTCAAGACACATTTAAGGGTCTCCCACTTGCCCTGGGAAGAAGAGAAGTCAGACAGATGTAAAAACGTCAATGGTATGTTTTAGCTCAGAAAGACATAGCGAGTCCATTAGAAGCAGCTCATTTAATTTGCAAGAAAAGACTGGGCGGGTAAAGTGAGGAAAGGTAAAGTCGCAGTGAATGGGGGCATGATCGGAGTGTAAGATAGACACAATGGAGACATTAGAATCGTAGGCCAGGAGTGAATGCTGCGGCATTATGTAAGCAATCCGGCTATATGAGCCGTGTGGGTGTGAGAAAAAGGTGTATTCACGCTCTCTCGAGTGCAGAAGTCTCCAAATATCCATGAGTTGCATGCTGTGTAGTGACTTTTTAAGTCTGTTTAGCACCTTCCTAGTCAAGTAAGAGTGTCCCGATGAGGTGTCCAATGTCGGGTCTAGTGACAGATTGAAATGGCCACAGAAAAGGTGGCGATGGTTGTAAGGGCATCAAAACATTTGGAGAAAAAAGACAACTGGCCAGAGTTAGGGGCATAGACATGCGCGATAGTGATCATATGGCCCTGGATATTACAGTTTAGGAAGAGGAACCTAGCCTCCTCGTCTGCGAGAACATCCAGGACCCGAACCGGCAACGATCTATGGAGAAAGATGGCCACCCCCTTTGTCTTGGATTCCGAGTTACTGCTGTGGTACCAGACAGGTAAGTATTTATTTCGGAGGCCCTGAAGGTGTGATTTCAAGAGGTGTGTCTCCTGAAGGCAAACAATATGCAACCCCAACTTCTGGAAGTGATATAGAACCTGTGAACGTATTTCTGGGACATCGAACCCCTTCATATTAAGGGAAGAGATACGTATATTGGCCATATTGAGTGTTGAAGGCAATGTCGGGCGTAAATCGGAGATAACCCCAAAGAGTAAGCGCAGAGTCTTGGACCGGACCCACCAGACCAGTGGGATGAGGGGAATCTCTACACCTTTAGAACTGTGATTAAGACCTGATAAAAAACAAAACTAAAACTGCAATCCAATACAGGAAATACTGGCAGCAGAACGGCTGCAAAGGCTAGCAGAGAAGCTAGTAGGTCAATAGTGCTCGGGGGGGCGGCACCAAGCGAAATTGAAGAAACTAGAAATATACGGGAGGCACACACAAAAATAAAAAATGAAAGAAGAAAGTAATGTCCAAAAAAGACTGAGATGTCTCAGGGCATTCAGGCTTTATATGTCAGCTGGCAAAATGGTTGGGCCCAACAAATGAGGATCAAACAAGTTGTCAGCTGATAGTCACAGAATTAATGCTTTTTAAGGTGAAAAACATGCTGAAAAGTTTGTTGATGATGAAATTAAAACCTAGTTTAACCCCTTAAGGACCCGGCTTTTTTTTTGTTGTTGACACGTTCGTTTTTCCCTCCTCGCCTTCCCAGAGCCATAACTTTTTTATTTTTCCACCAACATAGACACATGAGGGCTTTTATTTTGCGGGACAAGATGTACTTTCTAATGGTGTTATTCACTATACTATAGAATATACTGGGAAACCGCAAAAAAATTCCAAGTGGGACAAATTGTGAAAAAATAAGTATTTTCGCCATGTTTGCGGGGGTTTTGCTTTTACGCCGTTCAATCTTCGGTCAATACAATGTGTTATCTGTATGCTACAGGTTGATGCGCATCCGGCAATACTAAACATGTAGGGTTTCCGTTATGTTTTGGTACCGTAAAAAAATTCCAAACTTTTATTTTTGAAATTTGCGCTGCGGCGCCAGTTTGTGCGACCAATAATGTTTTTGTACTAACACTTATGGACGTCAGTGATGGTGCATTTTTTGCGGGCTGAAGTGTACTTTTTATCACTAGCAGTTTGGAATGCATGCGACTTTTTTGTTCACTATTATTCCATTTTTTAAGTGACATAAAATGACCCAAAAACTCAATTTTGGCGTTTGGAATTTTTTTCTTCTACGGTGTTCAGTGCACGGGATAACTGATGTTATATTTTTGTAGATCGGAATTTTTCGGATACCAAATATGTGTAACTTATTATTTTATTGTTTTTATTTGTAAAATGGGGAAAGAGGGGTGATTTGAACTTTTAACTTTTTTTTTTGTACTGTGAAACTTTATTATTTTTTTTTTACTTAAACATTGAGGCCACCTATGGTGCTTGACCACTAGGTGGCGCGATTGTCAATACAGTCTAATGCATTGCATAGGCAGTGCATTAGACTGTACCAAGATGGCGGTTTCCCCACTTCCTGTCTGCGGACGGAAGTGGGGCAAACTAGGACATGGAAGTGACAGGAGCCTTCCCAAGGCTCCCCACTGCCATGTCCGGGGGTCAGATCGTTGCAGCTATGCTGCGACGGTGCCGATGACCCTGACGATCGGTGCGCGGCCATCTTTGCCGCGGTGTCTGACGGGTTAAACAGCGTGGGCAGGCGACGCTGTCCGTTCGCGCTGTAATGGCCGGGTTTTAGCGGCGATTAGCTGCTAACACCCAGTGGCTGTGCGGGGGGGGGTCGCGGAGCGATCCCCCTGCAAAGCCCCTTATGGACCCTGGGACGTACTCATACGTCCAGGGTCCTTAAGGGGTTAAGTAATTCACATTGTCTGGAAGTTAGAGTAGTGATGGATAGATTGAAAAGATCAGTATCTTTATTCTTGATTATCTGGTATGCCATGCTTTCATTTCGCCACCGCTTCGCATGTTTGTAGTTTGGGAATTGCTGATCAGCAATGGATTGATTTCTTCAATGAGTCATGTTTTCTGCTTTAGTAAATAGAAGGATGTTGGCATATCAGGTGAAAAACATCAGAGAATAAACAACTTGCTGGGAGAACAGAAGCTGGTAGGAGAAATATTATGATTAGGAAATACTTTAATTGCATTCTCTGGTCCTACTCATCTATGTGGAGAGCACTGAACTAAGTTGGGTATAAATCCATCTTTGCAGATCACTTATACCCATACATGATGCTTTTCTAGAAATGTCCAATGTTGGTTAGAAGAGCATGACCATGAATTCTAAGTACAGCTCTTGCCCTCTAATTCCCCAGACTTGACCTAATTAAGCATTTGTGGGACCACCTTGATCATGTGTTCGTTCTATGGATCCACTCCCAACACAATCTTCAGCAGCTGTGTCATGAACTGCAGACAGAATGGCTCCAGCTACCAGTAACAAACTACCAGGACCTTATTGGCTCACTCAAAAGCGGTCAAGCTGTTGTCCATGTTGCACTCAGAGGTTACTCTGGATCTTAGCTGGTGCACATCATACACTGTGTGCACAATTATTAGGGAAGTGAGTATTTTGACAATAGTTTTGTTCATATTTCAACTCAAAGCTGTATCAACTTAAATGCTTCTTAAATTGAAGCATATCAGGGGATGTGGATTTGTGTACTGAGGGAGGTTGTGGCCTAAAGAGAACATTCTAAATCAAGATCTGCATAATTATCATGCAGCTTGTGATTATCAGGCAAAATAGAGATTTAACAGAAAAATTGTTAAAATATCTCTCACGGGGATTCAACACTCTTGAAATTGCTAAGATATTGGAGCGTGATCACAGAACCATCAAATGTTTTGTTCACATAGTCCAAACAAATAGTTTGGACGTAGATAATGCACTTGCCAGTGAGCCCCATCGAGATGTCCTCTCCTACATCTCATATGTTCAAAGTCCACAGTTCAAACAAGCTCATACGCTTAATAATTTTATATTTCAATATTTTTTCCAAATATACACTTTACTGGATACAAGGATAAATATAGTAGAAAATAACCTGGCGGTGCTTTTAGTCCCTCTTTCAGTGGTTTATCATTCCTTTCAATGATGTAGACGTAGAGCTGGCAGGAGCATTAGCCACTGCAAGATGTAGCAAGCTAATGCTCCTGCCAGCTCTTTGTCTACATAATTAAAAGGAATGATGAACCATTGAAAGATTGACTAAAAGCACCGCCAGATTATTTTCTACTATATTTATCTTTATATCCAGTAAAGTGTATATTTGGAAAAATATTGAAATATAAAATTACTAATAAGTGTATGAGCTTGTTTGAACTGTGGACTTTGTCCACATAGTCAACAGGATCGCAAGAAACATGTTGCGAAAAGGACACAAACTAACTGGCACAGATTTGAAACAAATCAAACGTGAAGTGACCAGGAAGCCATTATCCTCCAGAGCTGTCCTATTCCAGAACTGCAATCTCCCTGGAGCCCAGAAGTACAAGGTGTTCACTGTTCAGAGATGGGGCCAAGGTAAGGGAGGCTGAAACCCGACTACAACTAAACGAGACATGTAATTTGAAACGTCAAGACAAATAAATCTGTCTTCTGATATTTTTTGGTTCAAAGGTTTTATGGACTGATAAGATGACATTGACTCTTGATGGACCTTTGGCTGGAATAGCAGCTGGCACAGACTTCTACCTCGACTCAGATGCCAGCAAGGTGGAGGTATTGGCATTAGCTGGTATTATTAAAAGTGAGCTAGTTGGACATTTTTAGTTTGTAGATGGACTTCAAACCAACAGCCAAACCTAATGCCCATTTTAAAAGATACTTTCTTCAAAACAGTGGTACAGAAAAAATGTTGCATCTTTCAAGAAAAACATTTTTGTGTAGGTCAAAATTCCATCACATGCATCAAAGTACTCAACTGTGTGGCTAGCCAGTAAAACCCTTAAAGAGAAAATAATGACATAGCCTCTTCAGTCACCTGACCTAAACTCCATTATTAACTGGTGAGCTCTTCTTAAATGGGAGATTTATGGGGAAGGAAAACAATACACCTCTCTAAACTGTGCCTTGGAGGCTTTGGTTCCTGTTGCATAAAAATATGATCGGCAACAGATTTAGAAACTAAAACCCTTCATAAATGGAAAGCTTATAACTGTTGTTGAAAAACAGGCTGGCTACATCTGATCTTTTTTTTCAAAATGTTTATTTGTAAATCTAGAATTTTTTATCTTTTTCACTTGAACAGAAAGAA